>PVHP010003962.1:0-74739 GCA_004024765.1 Zapus hudsonius | reverse complement strand
ATATAAGGAAGCATATGGCTGTCCTGGAATGTGGGCTGGCCCTGGGATGTGGCTCCAAGGAAGTAACCAATCAAGAGGCATACAGATACAGGAAAGGAGCCAATAGAAATACCACACACCCTGTGACCTAAACTGTATTATAATTAGATAGCTCCTGTCCATAAATACCCTGCTCCTTTGTTCTTCGGGGCTCCATCTTGCCTAGACATTCATCTGCCTGCTTGTGGAGCCCGACTGCGCAGCCGAAGAATAAAATCCTCTTGCTTTTGCATCTGCTGGTGTTGTTATTGGAGTTTTGGGGTATGCTCTCCTGAGAGAGGCCTTGGGGGTTTTCACAGACAACGGCCAACCCAAGAGAATCTGATACCAAAACTGAGGAAACAGAGCCTTTAGGAAAGAACAATGGCTATGTAGCAAAAAGCAAGGTTTCTTAAAATACTCTAATACAACCAGTTAAATGAAAAAAGAATCATAGAATATAAAACATTATAGGATATTTATTAATCTAATGAAATAGGAGCCAAATACTAAAATTGTGGTGAGAGACATTAACCGTACAAATGCTTTTAGTGTGTCAAGTTAGGAAGAGCTAAGGTCTTTTGTCACTAAGGAGGACCTGTGTTTTAGTCAGTTTTATTATATCCATGCTCTACTGGCCATATTCCCTACAGTTTGGGGAATATGAAAGAAAGTGAGGTTGAAGTTCTTATCCCTGGCTTGTTATACAAGCTGGAACAAAATACTTCAATGGCTGTCTTCACAGGTGTTTCCTAATGATAGAATTGAGGCAATTGGCCAAGATCAGTGGATACCATATATTGTTTCATTATGGAACACTTGTTTTTAACTCGCTTCTTAAGTTGGTTTCAAATAGGTAATGCTAACATAGATAAAATTTCAGCAGGATACAAACAGAAAGCTTTTTGTTCCCCTTGGACTATCAGATGCATATTTTAAAATAAGCCTAGTCTTAAAATATGTGGGAACTTCTGAGGAGGGTGGGTTAGGCAGTAGGTGCTTTCCAATGAAACACTATTCACTCTATGATATTTATCCTCTAGGGACAAAAAGAGCTTGCTGCTCTCTTGTGGTGAGAAAGATCTTTCTTAACTATCTATACATGATGCCATCTGACTTAACTCCCTGGATGTCAAGGTGGCCCTGTGCTGTCAGACCACTTAAATGAATTAATGGGATTTACTGCTAAATGTTTCTATAGGTAAAAGTTGGTAGGAGGATCACTTTAAATTCCAAGCCACCCTAGACTACAGAGTGAATCCTAGGTCAGCCCTGGCTAGAGTGAAACCCTGCTTCAAAAACCAAAACAAAACAAAAACCAAGACAAACAAACAAAACAAGTTTTAACTTGAGTTTTCATGAGCTAGTTAACTTGGATCCATCATGTTTTCAGTTCTGAGCAGAGTCACTCAGACATACTGATTCAGTGGTGTGATGGTTAAATTTTGTTGTCAACTTGACTTTTTTAGTAATCTTGGCTGAGGTTGGTTAAAGGAAGGCAGCCCTCTCAGTAGGGGGTAGGATGTAAGGAAGCTCAGAGTAGCTAGAACCAAATATCCCTTTCTGGGAGGGCAGTGTAGGAAGAAATTCCAGATACTCAGGAAGAAAACAAATCTTGGAAAGAGTTGCAAGACCCAGCCCTAAGGCTATATAAAGGGGAAGGAACTCTCTCTCTCTCTCTCTCTCTTCCCCCTGCCTGCCTGCTTTGTTGGTATTTGTAGGGTATTGGGGATAAAAGTTTTCTCTCTCTCTACTTCGGCCTGTGTAAGGAGACCAGCCTTTTTTGCCATTATGGAGCTTCCCCTGGATCTGTAGCTTCAATAAATCCTTTCTTCCCATAAAAAAAATATGTGGGACAAATAGTAATATGAATAATATTGCAGTATTTCTCCTAGTGCATCCCCAAAAGTCTTAAGTATTGGAATTACTGTTTTAAAAACAATTGATTGGATAAAATATTGCTGATGCTTAATAGTACATCTCTCTTTGTATAACTTCTTATAAGTGTAACATGATAGAAAATGCATTTTGTAAAAATGTTTAACTTTATTATTCTGTATAAATGACCTTGAGACCCTGCTTTTCAATTTAAGTGACTGTTCTAAGAAGTATGTTTTTCAATATATATTCCACACTCATGAACTCCAAGGGCCCTAGTTTAAAAATCTATTTTCATTCAGATTCCAAAAAAAAATGATGCCTAAGATATGCTGGTCCTCAAAGAGAATTGTTTCTGTGAGTTTAAAAGTAAGCTTCACAAGTACATTTAACCAAGCACACACCATGACATACTCAAAGCATCATTAAAAACAGGAAGGGGCTGATACAAAACATACTTAAAGCTCTTTGAGAGGAAAAAAAACTAATTTATGTTGTATATTTATATCAAAAGGAGGAAAAATTCTGTGAAAATTATTTCATCCCCCATTTTATATTTGTTATTCTCCTTGTTGTTAGGATAAACATTTGTGAGGTTGCTTATCCTAAGGAAGGAAGGGTTATTTTAGCTGAGAGTTTGAAGGTAGAGTACATCATGCCAGAGGAGCATGAGGCAGCTGGTCAAACTGCATCCACCACCAAGAAGCAGAGAGAGGTGAAAGGCTCTGCTCTACTTACTTTCTTATTAGTCTAGGGCCCCAGCCCACAGGTTGGGAGTCCCCACATTCATAGTGACTCTCCCTTTCTCAGTTAAACTGGGACTGACTGGTTTCCTACTGAATTGTACCTTGGTGCTCTTTAAACATTTTATATTATTTACTTATCTATTTTATTATATATTTATATTGGTTTTACCAGGTAGGATCTCACTTTAGCCCAGACTGCCCTGGAATTAACTATCTAGTCTCAGGGTTACCTCAAACTCCTCCTACCTCTGCTTCCCAAATCCTGAGATTAAAGGTATGCACCACCACGACTGGCTCTTTAAGCCTTTTCTTTTCTTTTTTGTGCTTAGTTTATCTTTATCATCCAATATACCTACAAGTGACATAACAGAAAAAAGACTGGTAGATTTATCTCTACTAATAGCAAATAATCAGCCAGATACTTGCACTATAAAGATAGATAATTTTTAATGACTCCACACCATAAAAGGAAAATTATTCTTCAGTTGATCAAATCACAAACTTGGCATCGCTGCCTATAGCTATTTATTTGGAAAATTTCCCCATTTCCCTTGGGTGGTAGGTTGAATGAATGTCCCCCAATAGATTAAAGAATTTATTAAAGTTTTTCTCCAGCACCCTAGCTTGTGGGGTGTCACCTTGGTGGGATTCTAGGGACCATCCCTAAAGTGTTTATGGGGTGGGTCCAGAATTCCAGCTATACATATGCAAAGAGTGGTCTGATCTCAAGCCTGGAGTTCCTGCTATTTGCAAGACTGAGTGTGCTTGCTTGCTTTTGGAGTTGTTGGTGATGGGTTTCTCTCTCTACTTGGACCTGTGAAAGGGGGTGGGGGCAGCCTCTTTGGCCACTATGGAACTTAATCTGAATCTGTAACTTCAAGAGATCCTTTCCTCCCATAACTGTGCCTGGTTTTGAGGTTCATCCCAGTGACACATGGCTGACTGCAAAACCTCACCAAAAGTAGACTGAGGACGCATCACTGCCATTGCAAATAGAAAAGCTATGTTTGATTTTCCATAGAAACTTCTTAAGATGTAGAGTTAACTTATCCATCATGACTGACAGTTCTTTATGCTGTGTACATGTATGGTTAGTCGGTCTTGAGATGAAAACATGATGCCTGCCTTGATCTTGCAAAGAATAATATTTTACGCTCAGGGAAGAACAATCCTGAGCCGTCTCTCATCCAGAGTAGTTTAGGTACAGGAAATGATCCAGATGTTATTGTCGTAGTCATCCACATGCCGCTGGGACGAATCTTCAAACCAGGCACAGTTTGTGGGAGGAAAGGATTTATTGAACCTACAGATTGAGGGGAAGTTCCGTAACAACGAAAGAGGCTGGCCCTCTTTCACAGGTCTGAGCAGAGAGGAAAACCCACCACCTACACCACACACACAATAGCAAACAGGCAAGAGGGCCAAGGAAAGAATTTCTTCCCCTTTATATAGTCTTAGGGTAGAGTCTTAAAACCCTTCCCCAGACTTAATGACTTCCTGAGTCTCTGGAATTTCCTTCCTGCACTGCCCACACAGGAAAGGATGTTTACTTCCAGCTTCTTTGAGCTTCTTTACATCCTGCCCCTTGCTGAGAGGCTGCCTTCCTGTAAACATCCTCAGAGACCCACCCAAGATAATTAAAAAGTTGACAACAAAACCTAACCATCACAGATGGCGATGAAAACTAAGCATGAGTGTTTGAGGGTTTTATTTATATAAAGATAAATATGAAGTATAAAATACAGAAGAGAAACTTGCTAAAAGAAGAACAATTTGGGAAAATTATGTCTACAGAATGTCAAGAATGCAGACATCAAGCCTAGAGAAATAACTGAGTAGGGCTCAAGGGTCAGAAGCATGGATAATGAGGATGTTCATGAAGTGGAACAGAAGCTGTCTGGAAAATGTAGCAGAAATTCCTGGAACATCACCCAGGGATCTAAACCACTTTGGAAGAGACTCTAACAATGGGTAACATTCGTGTTGTAGGAGGTAAAAGTGCCTAACTAGGAGATCAGTGCCAATTCTTTAGATGTGTCTTCTGCTCTTTCATGAGAAATGGACACTACTAATTTCCTACCACTGGAAAGCCTGTGGGGAACATTATGTTTTGGTGACAAACTGTTTGTGCTTTACTCTGGGCATCTCAAATGAACAGATATATTATGAGAAGTTTAAAACCCATAGCAATCCGATATATTTTCAATAGTCTCCAATGCTGTCCAACAAAATATAATGTGAGTCATGTACATAATTTAAAATTTCTCAGGAGATAGTGTGTTTTAAAAAGCAAAAAGAAACAGGCAAAATCCAGTGTGTGTGTGTGTGTGTGTGTGTGTGTGTGTGTGTGTGTGTGTATGTGTGTATACATGTGTTCATGGGTGCATGTGTGTGCACAGAGGCCAGAGGACAACCTCGGGTGTCATTTCACTCACATCATCCACAGGTCTCTCATTCATCTGGAATTGACCTAAGTAAGCTAGATTGGATGGCCACTTAACTCCAGGTCCTCCTGTCTTTGCCTCCCCAGTGCCAGGATCACAAGTGCCAGGGTCGCCAAGTGCACAACACCATGCCTACCTGGTATTGTTTAACATAGATTCTAGGACTCAAACTTAAATCTTCATACTTGCAAGGCAAGCACTTCATTCACTGAGCTATCTCCCCAGAGATAAAATCCATTTTAATGACACATTTCACTAGACCAATACAAAAATTTGATATTGTTTCCTTTGGAAGCTGAAAAACATACTACAAAAAATGCAATATCTCCTTGTAACACTGAGCTCATGTCAACTGTCCAATAGGCACGCACGGACAGTGTCCCATAAAGTTGAGAACAGAAGCTAGGAGGAAAGCTTGAGGTGTGATGCACAGAGAAGAAACTGTGTGCACATCAATGAAAGGACTTTCCCTTTGCCTGAAGGTCATGATCACAGTGGTTCTCTGCTCTCCCCTGAGAAGGCATAGAGTTTAGCTGATCTAGCTCTCTGACCCAAACTAGTAGGTTCTTGCATATCCTCCCCTTGAGCCCTTCTGCTCAAGTTTGACCTGGCACATGTTGAAAGCCCTGTGCATCCAGGAGCATGGCTCAGCTTCTCTTTGTTATCCTCATGGGTCAAAAGAGGACAGCAAAGAAATCTCTTCTGCACTCTGAAAAAGCATGTGTGTGGTGACAGAGTAAAGAGGAAATAAAGGGAACATCTGTGAAGGTTTTGATCACCTTGTACCTGCCACATATTTTGCCTAGGTGAATAAAACAGGCCTGACCATCAACTTTTACCTGTAATAATAAGCTACCAAATCCCTAATTTCTAAAAGGTGTAGATATTCAGGCATAGCTTTCTTCTATATTCTTTTTAAAATGCATTTTTTAAATTTCCATATTTTCTCATCTTTTTATTCATTTATGCATATAATGTATTTTAATTCATAAAGTCATTGGTACAAATAGGGCTCTATTTGATGAAGAAGACTGTGTTTGACAACTTAATGATATTACATTATTGAATAACTTCTTGTCTTTGAGTAATAAGCGATGCAATTTATTTGTGTATTTTTAGCCTTCTGCCTTCGTGTGGGCAGTTAATATGTGGGAAGGAATGAGAACAAATTCATTCCTGCCTTAGAAACAAAAGCTGAGCTGTGCTCTTCTCCCAGGACTGAATACTTACTTGAATTTCCATGAAAAACCAGTGCCAAGGACATTAAAATAATCTAGACACCTTAAAAATCTAAAGGCCTATTCAGTGGGTAAATTGAACTCCAAAATTTATGGAAATGGTGATTTCATAGACGTGTGTAGTAACTTGTTCCCTTGGCTAATGTGCCCATTTGACAAACACCACAGATGCAATTTTTTATGGGAAAAAAATTATATTTGGTTACTAAAGGTAGGATCACCACCTGACTTCTCAGCTGCTTTTCTGAAATAACAAATATGAAGGAGAACGATCCAAATTTTGTGACTGGATTGGTGTCTTCACAGACTGACAATCCTAAATTTTATAAAACAGACTTACTGTTCCTTTAAATTTATATAAAGAATGAGTACATTTCTCATTTATAACTTTCAGTCCTGAGTTCAATTAGGTTTTTATTTTATTTTGAGTTTTTAGATAATTTTCTTCAGTTATTTGGCACAATATTCTCTGTGGGTTTTTGTATGAATTTTTTGGGTATGTTTGTGTGATTGTGTTTCAAAATGTTCTTCATCTAAATTCCTTTCTCTATTTCTACTTTTTATATATTATCTATTTTTATATCTTTTTAGTGATATTCAAGATTTAGAAACCACTTATTCTTGGTTTGTGAATATGCTACAAAAATTCTTAAAATAGATTTTATTAAACTCTGTTTGTATCACTGTCCGTTCAAAATGAAGGTACTCCAAATTTTCAGCACAAGAGTTCTCCTCCCATCGGGATATTTATTCAAACTTCGATAATATGACAACAGGTATTAAGATTGCTCTACTTAGGGGGAAAAAACATCTCGAATCATTATCTTGTTTCTGTCCAAATTCCAGATGTTGGCGGCTAACAGCTCCTCATTTCACTAGGAACATTCAACATTATAGCATTTTTTTTACAACAGAACAAAAAGTTTAAAGTCATTATTTGAAAAGATGTATTTTTCTCAGCAACCTTAAGGGGATGATTGCCTCAGGGAAACTTTATTATTGATTCATCACATTCATTTTTAATGAGGCTTATATTCTAGCTCATGTTTGACATGTTGCATAATCTTCTTGTCACGCCTGAGGACAGAATCCTTATGGCTGCTTATCTCTGAGAACACAGTCATTTTCCTTCTACCTCTTTGAGCAGCAGATAAATCATTATATGGAAATTGATTGAAGCAGTCAAATGACAGACAATTTTTCTGACTTGACTCCTAGGGTGAGGTTCGTATCTTGTATTAACTATAGCAGGTAGAAGTGTATCTTTTATTAACTATAGCAGGGAAATACTGAAAACTCTTTATGTGGAAGATATTGTTGGTCGAATGATACAAAACTTACAATGGAATTCTGTGGTACAAGATGGTGACCGACTGACTATAATACATTAAAATAAAAGCCATTTAAACATGACTATTTCAAACAGCAAAGGATCACCAAGATATTTTTCTTTTTTTTTCTTTTTTTATATTTTTATTATCGATAAGTATATACAGTGTATGAGCAAATCTTGTGAAGGTATCCCTGTTTCCCTTCTCTCTGTCCCCTGCCCACTGGGGTCCTTCCTCAGTGTGCATACGGGATCTGTCCATCGGTTAGGGGGTTATGAACTGCACCAGAGGTAGACAGTTTTTCTTTCTCTTTTTTTTTCCTTCCCCATTGTGTATTGTTGCAGGGGGGCGCTGTCTCTAGATATTCTCCCCCTCCATGGCTCTTACATTCTTTCCGCCCCCTCTTCCACTCAGCTCTCTGAGTCATGGTGTTGGCACATGCCCTGTAGGATGTTGCTGAAAAGGCGGAGGCAGGAGGATCTGGAATTCAAGGCCAGCCTGGGATACAATGCTATTTTTATAGTTAAACTGCCTTTCTTTCCTTTTACCAACCAGCCTTTCCACCGAGGCACACTTCCTGTGGTATTCTCTTGGGATTATCGATTTGAGCTCCTGTGCGCACACATGGGCTGCTTACTCTCTCCATGCCCACCTACCTGCTCTTCTTATAATACACTGGTGTCGTAGTCAGCCACACGCTGCTGGGATGAATCTTCAAACCAGGCACGATTTGGGGAGGAAAATTTATTGAACAGATCCAGGGGAAGAAGTTAAGGGAAAGCTGGCCCCCTTTCACAGAAGCAAGCAGAGACAGAGACAGAAGCCCAGCACCAGCACCAAGCAAACACACTGTAACACACACTGATTCATAAAATGCAGAACTCCAGGTCAGGGTTCCGGCTCTTCTTTTGCATATCTATCCTTAGTATTTTACATCCAAATTAGAAAGGGTCAGTCCCCAGGAGGCTAGGCCAAAGTGGTACTTCCTCTAGCCAGAAGCCTGGAGACAATAATTTTAATAAATCCTTAATTCTTTTGGGGGACATTATTCAAACTACCACAACTGGGTTAAGACACTGCTTCGGTTTCACTTAATCACCTCTTGGAAGGACTTCATTTCAGGTACAGTCATATCTTGGGGAACTGTGGATCAGAAACTTAATGTATGCATTTGGGGGCAATACAACCCAAAGTATAACAATGTTCAAATGTTCTGATCACTCCCAAACTTCAAATGATTCTTCATATATTCTTCCTCTTTCCAAGTAGGTTTCAAGTAAATTCTTCTATAAGGCATTCCCTGCTGCCCATGGATACGCATCTCTACATTGGTCTCTAAGCATGTCTTTCTATACTACATTACATTATATTGCACTATACTCATACTATACTGTTCTATACCATACCATACTATACCATACCATACCATACCACAGCACACTCATAATACATATACCACAACACATCATAATACTACACTCTACCACACCACACTACACTCACTACCTACACTACAGCACACTATATTATACCACAGTACCCTACACTCACTATATATACTACACCACGTCACCACTCCAGCATTCGGTCACCTTGCTGCCAGTCCTGTATCTCTGAAGCATAACAGTGACCATGCTGTACAACTAAAAATCCTACAGATTCCGATTGCCAACTCATAATTCTGAGACTTTTTTCTTTATTTAAGGGAGAGTGCAAACATAGCCCCTCAATACCACAAATTCTGCACTTGGGTATCACATTTTGCAGATTTGGGAAAGTTGCAGGGATCAGCACATCCACGGTGCAGTAAATAAGAATCACCCTAGAAAAACCACCTTCTTGATCATGGCAACTCTCTGATAGGTAAGGATTAGACTGCCTTGTGTAAGAGTCCTTAGACTCTCTTTTAACGTCTCTCTTCATCTCATTCTGTAGATATCTGCAGTGCTATTCCCCATGACGTCTCTGTGAAATCTTTAGTCTATAGATCCATACATTGAGGTTGACAGACTACTGGTAAACCATGAAACCAGTTTTAACCACCATTTTAGAAAGCAAAAATATAGAATAATACAAAGTAAAAATTGAATAATATTTAAAAGAACATCTAAGAAGAATACATTATAAAGGTTTAGTTCAAACACTAAACTTTCTATTCCATCAGGGGATTCCCTGAGCTTTTCATTTTATGCCTTTCTTTGAATATTTTCAAGATACTTTGACTGTGTAGGTAGTTAGATTAGATTGGGCAACACATGAATATAAATTGGATCTATTTCCCCAAACCATAATTGAATTCTGTGCACACGAGTCCCTGTTTTCTGCAATCTTTCCTCTGACTCCTGACTGACAGGTGGGCTCAGAAGCTCGTCACCACACACAGCAACTGTGTGCAGGAGTGTGACGGCAGTAACAGCAGTAAGAACACCATATTTCTCGGCATTCATTAGATTTCCACACCTCCTAAGCATCCATCATTGAGCAGTTTTTAATTTAACACTGAATAGGCCTAAACTATTAGTCATGTACAAGTGCTGCTGTAAGTACTTAAAAAGATTTGTGTTGGCAAAGCATCCACAAACCAATGAGCAAAGTGAAAACTTAGCAGCAAAAATCTCCCTAAATATGGGATGCAGAAGGGAAATATGACTGTAACAGCAATACTGTCACCAGTTTAGGAGGTCTTTCTTGGGCAAGAGCAGATCAAAACACAACAAAATGGCTTTCAAAAGAAAACCGTTTCATGAAAGGCAGCAAATTAAATAAAGAACATATATTTAAGAAAATAGGCAATTCAAATATGGCCATGTCTCCAAGTTCATTCAGGTTGCTGTACCAAAACCCTGGTTCACTTAAGCAGCATTTGCCAAGCTTCTAAAAAAAGTAGACCAAGCCAAGTTATGTTTAACCTAGCTGTCTTCTCTCTCTCTTTCTCTCTCTCTGTCTCCTCCTACCTCTTCTCATTATTGCTTGAAAAAGCACTTAATTGCTTAGTTTCCAACTTCCTAACATCAAAAGTTGGGGCCACTGAATATAATTTGGAAAATTAATTTTGAGAAATTAAATTAGTCTTAAACTAAAACACTGATGTACAAAGGTATCAATTACTGTGTACATAATGTATTTCTTGTTTATAATTTTTTGCCAGTATATGTGAGTGTCCATACATACATATGTCAGTATAGGTAACTTGAAGGTAATAAATACGCCTTAATAAAATAAAAATAAAATAAAATATTTTAATAAATATTCATATTCTCTATGAATTCTACCAAAGCACCTGTTATGCAAGATTATATGTTTTATATTACCACAATGACCTGTACTTGAAAAATAGAGACTTGCTAAATTTGATTTAGTGAGTTTAGCAAGCTACCATGGAGACAAGGATTTTAGATCTTAACAGTATAGAAAAGACACAAAAAACTGTGTTTCTAAATTAAATGTCATCGGAAATGGATATAATCTCCTGCTTAATTCCATCACCTGAATGGCTCTTGGATTGCCTCTTGCCTTCTTATCTCTCATCTTCATCTTTCTGATCCCATTAAATTCTAATTCCACACCTGGTAAAAGTGAAAAGAAATGGTATTACCCAATGATCTAGTTGACCAAGAAGGTCAGTGATCCCAAGAAATTCCCTTTTTGTTTCCCCTCCAAAGAATTTTTTTAAAAGTATGAGGGAATAGAATTTATAAGTGCAAAACATAAAACACATTGTATGCATTTAAAATGGATGATTTGAATATAGAAAATAGTTTAGGCCTATTCACCCTCCATTCCAGCTTCCTCACAAGCAAGTCATGAAACCTTAGAAGGCGCCGAGAGGGCTATAAGCAATGAGAAGGTTTTCCATTCCTTCACATCATTATCCATATGTGAATTTTTAAACTATTACTCCTAAGAGATTTTTCTCTTAATTTCTAATGCTCTGTGGCGCATTATTTGGTCTTATATCCTGTATTCTTCCTTTATTTGGCTGTTATAAAACTACACTTGAACTCTAATTCATTCTGATATACAGTTTTATTTATTCAGGAATATGATCTTCCTCTTAAAAAGACTACATATAACATTGTGAAACAAAGGTCACCGCTGCTATAAGGCTTACAAAATGCAAATTTTAATAGCTCATTTGTCCTCTTCTCTACCCCTACCACCCATACAGACTAGCATGAGAAAGAAGATTTGTTATTCTGGCAGATTGACTATAAAACATTGGAGTTAGGGTTTAAATGGAAGTCGTTTTCCAGGGGGTTTCTTGTCAGTTCAATTAATGTGTGTGGAAGCCCGTGGAAGCTAAAATTTGCTGTACTGTTATGTTGTTTGTTTAGGAATATGATGATTTCAAATGCATATTAAATTCAATCAAAGCCTATTAGAAAACATTTTAGGTTAAAATCTTCTGTCTAAGATTACATGCAAATATACAATAATGACTGAAAACCTGAAATGTAAGCAATCAGGAGGAAAATGGGGAAGCTTTGGTCCATTCTTATCTAGTTGAGCTTAATGACCTACGTACTCTCTGGACTGGTCCCTGCTGTGTGAAAATTTAAAAGCCTGGTGAAGTCTGGTTAAACGTGAGATAATGAAAATACCAGACACCAGAACCCCATGTCCACACACTGATGTCCACCAACTCCAGCCCCCATTGGCCACGAAGGAATGTGCCACTGGTTTGCTGGCTCTTTTGGCTTCTTTTTTTCGGTTTTGGTTTTTGGAGGGTCTTGCTCTAAGCCCAGGCTGACCTAGAATTCACTATATAGTCTAAGGCTGGCCTCAAACTCACAGTGATCCTCCTACTTCTGCCTTTCAAGTGCATTGATTAAAGGCAGAGAGACAGAGAGATTGGGCATACCACTTTGTGCATCTGGCTTTGCATGGATCCTGGGGAATGAACTCTGATCCTTGGGCTTTGCAGGCAAGTGCTTTCACTGCTGAGCCATCTCTCCAGCCCCTCTTCTGGCTTTTCAGAGATGTCAGCTCAGCTGTCCTCTATAAAATCTCTCTATTTCTAAATGCAGGCCAGCCACTACCTCAGTTTGTAAAACTCACCCTGTGAAACAACCTTAAAACATCTGCAGACCAGCTGTGTCTGGCAGACCAGATAGTTAGTAAACCATACACCAAAGTAAAGACCTCTAGCCTTATTTATTACTGAAATCATTCAGTTATGTTCAACTTTCACATCTATCATGCTCCCTACATGCCTTCCTCCCCATTCTATATGCTTGTTGGGGTATTGTGGGTTCTTCATAATCTTATTTCCCAGGAAATGTCTCACAACCTATGGACATGCTCTTCTCTAAGGACGTAGTCATAATGCAATTTACAAGCAAGGAGACCTACTACATACCTTCATATTCAATACAAGACAATTTGTAAGGATGAGAAAAGTCAGATAATTTCAGATATACAGTTCAAAGAGAATATGCCACGTGCTTACTCTGTGTGGGAAGATGTTCAAATTTTTTTTAATATATATTTATTGTCCATAATGTGTTACATTATTTAGTGGGCAAACCATGCGTTGTTATCCCGAATTCCCCAATTCCCCCCCTCCCCAAAGATGTTCAAATTTTAAAAATTAAATGTCTGTGATTTGGGGCAACAAATATCTACTCTGCATATATCTATGGAAAAAGTGTTCGGTGAATATATTTGTAGGTGATAAAGAAGAACGATATGGAGAGGAAGGAACTAGGGGAAGGTACGGTTTAATTTTTTTATGTCATGCAGAGCCACAAGATTGACAGTACTAAGGCCTTTTCAAACAGGTGAATGTGTCCCCCCTTTTCACAGAGCTCTACCTCCTATAAGCATGGATACTAACTTTCACCTATGACAAATGTCCAGCTCTTTCTTTTCTGGTACCACAGAAAGAAGAGAAGGCCCTGTTTTTCCCTCTCTTTTATTAATGCCATCTGAGTGATGCCGTTGCATCACCTAAATCTTGCTTCAAGAACTGCTACTCTTCGATGCACACAATATACTTTGATAATTTGAAAAAGTATAATTTGGCTTAGAAATCCCCCAAAGGAAGCCTCCATAGAATAGACAGACTGCCTCCTGTCTGTGCAGATACTCGTGCACTGAGCGTCTCCTGCGCCCTCCCCCTCTGAGCCTCGTCACACTTTCCAGAATTAAATGTTTGTATCTTCGCAAAACGTTATCATAATCAGTTATAAATATTTGAAAAAAATATTATAGAGATTAATGCATATAATTAAGAATATAAATTATATTTTCAAGCTGTTATTGTTTCGGGTTGGGGATTTTCTAAAATTTGCCTCTCATTTTTATTAAGGATGGCCCCTCTTCATTTTTCTTATGAAAAGCTCTCCATAGCATGTGAACGTGAGGTCAAATCCATATTCATTTATTGAAATAACTTCATCATTAACAATAAAAGAAAGACAAGAACCAACTCAAGCACGTGTTCTTTCGTATCTACAAACACATGACTCCTCTTATTCGATATATCACTGCAAAGTAAGGCCCTGTCTTAAAAATAAAAACAAGCAAAAGTGATAGATTGAATCAAAAAACACCTAAGGATAATTTAAGCAAAGAGAATTTATTTTCATCCAAGAAGAGGGTGTAAAAGGCATTTCCCAGTATTGGTTTGACTATTTGCAAATACCATAGGGAACCTGTTTTTTTTTTTTTTCTTCATTTTGTACCACCATTTCAACTGTATTGACTAATTTTCATTCTTGTCACTTCAAAGATATGAGTCCAGCTCATCAACATAAAAAAAGAAAAAGTAATACCGATTTTTCTGCCTTTCATCGAGAAAGATTAAGCTTTCTCCAAACCTCTACAAACCATTATCAGCAAGACCATTGATCAGACTTTTCCTTAAAAAGGTTTTGAAATATAAATGATACATGGTGAAACCTAGCTATAAAGAAACTAGAAAATATATATATATGTATATATATATATACTTGGATACATTGTTATGTCAATCACAATTTGTTTTCTTAACAAGAAGAAAAGTATTATGTTAGCGACCAACAGTGTTTGCTGCAGTGACACATTTAAGTGGTAGCAAAACTGTTCTCTGTGATATCATAGTCTGGTCATAGTTCCCAAAAAGAATCATAGAAAAAAAACATATATTTGCATGATTGTTAATTAATATAACAATTGTTCTTAGTAAAGTGGTCACTTTTTAGTGCTTTTTGCTTTGGAATAAACCACTAGAGTTTAAATATTTTCCCTATTTTTCCCCCATTCAATTAGCAATGTTGATAAAGAAAAGATTTGGTTTGCCAAGGTAAGAGTGTGCCTGCTCTACTTACATTGTCTGACTTTAAACCAGTAAAGTAGGAATGTCGTTTTATTATGACTCTGAATTCCATGCTAAATTCAAGTGTTGAAATGGGGCATTTAATAACAGATGGAGTAAATACTGAACACATCCATAGAAATGACAAATTGTTTCATTTTAAACCCTGATAGAGAAATACAAAATATGTGCAATGTTTTACTGATGTTGTAGAAGCAGTGAGAATCTGAGAGAGAAATGATATTTGCGGATCATAAGAAGTCACAGTAGCATACTAGTAATGAAATAGTAACGATGACATTAAAGAGAACTAACTTCCCCATGTATAGAATCGGTGAGCTCTCCCCAGGTTCCAGTGTTGTGGTGGTGTTTCTTGTCCAAACCTCCTAGAATGTACAGACTTCAAGAACCTAAAAGTTTCGATCACTTTCCATCCAATTTCTCTCCCTCTCTCCCTCCCTCCCTCTCTCTCTCTCTCTCTCTCTCTCTCTCTCTCTCTCTCTCTCTCTCTCTCTCTCTCACACACACACACACACACACACACACTTCTTTGTCTGATGCAGACTTCATGCTTACTCCATACTTCCTCCTTTCTCCTTTTTTTTAAAAAAATATTTTATTTATTTACACTTGCAAGGAGAGAGAGAGAGAGAGAGAGAGAGAGAGAGAGAGAGAGAGAGAACATGTCAGGGCCTCCAGACACATGTGCCACTCCGTGCTTCTGGCTTTAAGTGGGTCCTGGGTCACTGAACTCTGGTCGTTAGATTTTGCAGGCAAACCTATTAACACTGAGCACTGATCTTTCCAGCACTCCATTCTACTTCCTCACTTCATTATCTCCTTGATTGTTTCTCTTTTGGATGTCCTTGCCGTTTTTCCTGGGTGTCAGAATGTCTGTAGCAGAGGAAGAGATGAGGGAGTTGCATTACTCCCAGGCAGGGTGCCATCCGTGCCCCCACCCACCCCCAAATCACCCATCTCCAGAGCTCCAGGTCGGGGCTGTCTTAGGAGTGTCCGCTGTTTTCCCACTTCTTCCTCGCTGCTCCTTATTCCCTTTCTCTGCCTACTTATTGTTTTTAAATATTTGATATCAAGTGTTCAAATTCAATTTAATTTATGGCAATTGAGAGAGGTTTTAGTTTTAGAAAAGGGAAAGACCTCCTAGTAAGTCTACATTTCCCACAATAAACCCATTTCATCGAACCAAAGCTTGTGAATAGATCCTAAACTGAGTACAAAAAGTGAGAAACATTTCTAAGTAAAACTTTGTTTTATATTTTTAGATTCCTTTAAATAGCCAAAAGATGGATCATTAAATTTATATTTAAATGACTACCCATTCTCATTCAACTGTTACGACATAAAATTTAAATACAATTAAATACAAAAATTTTGTCTTTTCTGATCCAGGAGGAGGATATCCAGCTGATTGGGGATGGGGAAGAGGGACATTGGGGAACTGGGGATAACAACTCATCGTTTGCCCATGTAACTCATTATGGACAATAATAATAATAATAATAATAATAATAATAATAATAATTTGTCTTTTTCCTTTGTACCTCACCATGACAAGGCCATAAACTGCTTAGCCATTTATAGTATCTTTAATTTAAGGTATTAAAGACTACATAGTAAAATAGCTTATAATGTTAAGAAAATGTCTGTTCCCTAAAAGCAAAATGAAAACAATTCAGACCTTTAAAGCTTTTAATGTTTCAACTTGTTTGTGATATGTGAACTAATTGTTTAGCTGTTGAAATATTTTATCCTGACCTCTTCACCATTTCCCTGAGTCATAAAAACAAGCTTCAGGCATGATATCACCTTTCTGAGAAGCAACTGCCTTTAATTACAAATGCCAGATTTTTTTTGTTTCTTTTGTTCACATATTACATATCCCTTATGTAATATACGGGTTCTGTTTATGTTTTGCCTGTTAGGAAGAAAAAGATCAATGAAGGAACCGGTTGTCCCAATCAAGTCGTCCAAGTAATCATTTTAATGACTAATTACATTATAATTCCTAAACCATACCCAATAATTTAAGAGAAAAAAAATTGGGAAGAACCTAATGGCTTGAAAATTATACTTCATTGGCTTTGATTTTTTTTTCCCTAGAACTGGAAGTGACTTTGGAACTATTCTAATCCAGACGCCTCACACTGCAGTCACTGAAACCCAAGAAGCATAGACGCCTGAGGCCCTCCAAAGCTGCTTCCCACTGGATCCACAGTCAAGGGAGGGTCGTGGTGACAGGAGTTACTCCATGAAGTCCATGGCCCTGAGTTCAGGAATGTGGTTCTCAGTCATCACTGCTTGGTCTTCATAAGATGCTCAGCATGAGTTTTTACACCCCTCATTTTCCATTGTGGTAGGAAATTGAGCAGTAGGAACAAAATGATTATCTTTAGAACGGCTTTTAATTGGACAAAAATGCATAAAAATGTGAATAAATATCTATAGCCAAGGAGTTTTTCTAAGGATGTGTGTGCTAAATGTTAAACATGAGAAAGCTCAAATCAATAGCAGTGCCTGTGTGGCTTTATGACTTGCCAAATATGAATTCTCTCCTCGAATCCACATGTGAATTGGCTGCTGATTATTATTTGACAGGACACATTTTACCTGCAGCAAAATTCAACATTTGAATGTTTTTGTAGCATTATGTGAAAGCTAATCAATAGCTTTTGCCAACGCTCCAGGCGCTAGAGGCTAATCATATGCAACTCTGCTGAATGAAAAATAGAAAATCAGATTTACATGTTTCTTGCCTCTTTAAAATGGTAGTGAAGTTATATAATTACCTGATAAGATGTGCTATTGAGCTGCAGGGTTTTAGATGAGCTGTTAGGACATGGTAGTCTCAGCAAACATTGATTATGCTTCTGATAAGATTTTTCACACAAAATGAGATGGTCAATGTCGGGTTAGATAAAAGAGTGGCTGAGAACTCTGTTTTTTGGCTCAGAATGACAGAGAAAGATTTTAAAACATAGCCATAGAAAACTCCAAAGGAACTGTCATGTAGCTTTTAGCTCATTTTAATAGATGAGAATTTGAAGAGGGAATTCAGATATTAACCCAGTCATTCAAAATCATGCTGGTAAAGTTTAGATTTGATTAATTTACAGGAGTATAAATTGGTTTTGAATAATTATCCACCAACAGTCACAATATATAGACATAAAGGACAGGTGAAAGAACCCACGATTATATTATCTTTACCAAAGCACTTAATAGCTTAAAGGTTATAGAATAGTTGACTAGAAGTACTTCTAAGAACTTAAAACTTATGCTATTTTCCTTATTCTGTGTTTTTAAACTTGACTCCTGGGAAAGTAAAGATAATCCTATCACAGGTCACAGAAATGAAAGACAAGACACCAACATGCTAACATGAAAGACTAATTCCTTAACCATGTTCTTCTCTTACTTATGGATTTTTCAAACATAAATATGCATGTTACATCCATTACATATCATTGAGATTCAATCAACATTTTACTTCTTTAAACTATTAGTAATAAACTAAAGTATTTTAGCATAACCATTGGTTTACATCTTAAACCTAATTTCTAATCCAAACTTTACCCAAAGCACTGGAATAAACGTGATTGCCTTTTCCTTGATAAAATCACACCGTTGCTTTTTAAACAAAGCCAGTTAACTGTTGCTGCCTATGAATTAATGTGCCTTATAAATATGCCTTGGTATCTGATTAATGAAATCCTTATAATTGCAAATCGTAAGTGAGATTGCAGCAGATGGATAGATAAGTGAATCTATTTGAATTGTACCTCCTATTAAATTCAGGGTTTAGTTAATAGTAAATTTTTAGGTAATTTGATGTGATTTTCTGCTGAGTCTTGATCATACCCTTGATCAGCTTTAGTGACTGAAATGAGCCATTGTCCTCAACTTCTGACCTCAACGCATTAATTCAAAATTGATTTTTCTACTTTTTTTCCAGAGCAAACAATCAGCAGATACTTCACAAAGAAACCAGTGTCTTCATGACATTTGCTTATTTTTTCTTAAACTCCAAAAATGATAGCGTGTGACCACAGAATGTCCACAAACCTGCTATGAATATTGGTTGTATTACAATAATATTCCCTTTTTCTCCTTGTGAGAATTCAGCCCTCATGTTTATAATATTTGCCAAATATTTACATATCCACCATACATGTAACAAACAGCAGCTACACAAAGTCCTGACATGATTTTCTGCAGGAAAGCCCGTTCTACATGGCAGACAAGGAAACAGAAGATGCAGATGAATGTGATATACAGAGCTGGTGTCTCCAACAAAAGGGTTGACATTAGCTGAGTGGGAAAGAGGAAAGGTTATGGGAACCGGTTTTAAGAT
The DNA here is from genome assembly GCA_004024765.1 of Zapus hudsonius. Lineage (NCBI taxonomy): Eukaryota > Metazoa > Chordata > Mammalia > Rodentia > Dipodidae > Zapus > Zapus hudsonius. Next base: position 55,415 of record PVHP010003962.1, on the reverse strand, counting down.
TGAGTGGAATTATTTCCAGTGTTTGAGATTGGCATCATATTTTGGGTAAAAAGAAAAGTATAAGCAAATAATTTGGAATTTAATGTCCTTCTCTTAAAATTTAACATGTCAAATTACATCCCTAGTCATTTATATAAAATTGAATAGAGTGAATTTAATATCAATTCTAGTACAAATACTTAGAGTTTTTTTAAGGAATTTGAAACGCTGCAGATAAAAAGAGAAAGGTCCACTTGTAAAATGTCAAGTAGGCAAAACAAAAAGTACCTTTGGCTTTAAAATGGAAAATTCTATTTCAAATTCATTTTAAGGTCAGAGATGGACCTAGTCGAGAGTCCACATACTTATACCTGTGTATTCATTATGGCATTTTTGTGACACTCTGAAACTTTAATCATTCTTTTTTTTTATTAAGTAGAAATTTTATATGGCTATATCATGTGTTGGTACCATCATTTACCTCCTCCCTGCCTCCACTCCGCTGAGGGCCCTCCTTACTGGGATTACTGGATTCACCATGGAGTTTTGGGGTATGATTCTTAAGATGTCCCTGCTGAGGTATCTTTGAGAAGATCATGTAAAAACATGATTCCAAAAGGAAAGAACACAAAGGGAGGGCATAGGAGGGCACACATTTCCTGTAATTGACAATGTTTTTTCCCTGTCAGAAGTAAATTTTGAAACTTAGTTTCAAATGATATAAAATGGAAACTTAAAGATGAGTTTTCGCTTTGAGTCTTTGCATCAAGCACTAATTCTATTTATTAAAACAGGAAAATAAAAGCATAATTTTCAACTCAGTTAGCCAATCAGAGTTTGTCATGCTCCCTGCTCATTGGTACACTCTAACTGAGCCTCTTAATGAATAAGCACAGTGCATGGATAAGTTCATTATCAGATCTGCCCATTCTTCCATCAATGGCCACATCAAATACTCACCAACATTTTGCTGGATAGTTCAGGAGACCCTATGGTCCCCTTTCTGGCTTTACCAACTACAGTCCTGAACCCAGCTTTCGTATTGGGACCTCTGTTGTCTGCCGTCTAACAAATTAATGTGCTTGTTCATCTCTCTTCTGCTGCTGCTTCTCTAGTCTTCTGGAATGCACCCAAAGCTGAGGGAAGAAATGAAGACTTCATCACATACTAACATCCTACTTGGGGCAATAGAAACTGAGATGAGTGTAGAGGGCAGAGAATTATGCTATGATGAATACTGAGAGTCCTAAAATGAGTGAGATATGAACTAGTGATTATGATTCATTGACATGAATATCAGTGAAGGTAAATGTTTAGGGAGACAATGGGATGAAATAGTCACAGATGAAGAGCTTCTGAGATGAAGGGGTGAAAAATGCTTGAGGACTCCGGGTGAAGGGTGGGCAAGTTCCAAACCCCAGGGCAGAGAGCATCTTGCTGAGCACCGGCAGTGGCCCACATTCTTCTCTCCAGGATCAAACAGGTAATTACTTTATTCTTTCCCCCAAGAAAGTATTGGTAATTTTGAGAGCAATACTGGTTAAGACATGTTGGGGGGTACCTACCATAAAGAAAAGTAATACCTGAAACAGTGAGCAGTCAAGGCATTGCTGACAAGATAAAAGATTGCCAAGTGACTTACTTTCAGTAGAGATTAAATATTTCCAGAGCTCACAGTTTGGTTGTTTCTCCAATTTTTCATCAAGATAAGAATCAAAGCCTAAGAGAGGAAACAGGCAGACACAATGAGGTCGAATGGAAGATTTAATGAAAAGTAATACAAGAGATGTGTGAAAATATAGAAACTCGGGATAAAAATTGAGATCCCTCTCTAAAAAATATGTGCTTATGGATGTGCTTAACCTTATGCAGATGGGAGACACTGTTATGTTGTTACTACCAGGATATAGTGTAACTGGTATCTGAAACTACTTGGAAAATAGCTATAGGTGAATAAAAATATCTAGAACATAGGTTTTTATTCTAGTTCAGCACAAAATTACTATGTAAAATTAAAACCTGAAACTTTCCCTGGAGAAGCTTAATATAAGTTTAAAGAGTCAAATATGTAATTAAAGAGCATCAAATATATTCTAACAACTACTTTAAAAATTGGAATAGAGGGGCTATGCGTAAGGGAGACAGCTGTTGGTAACTCACTTGCACTGTCAGCATGAGGACCTCAGTATAATCCCCAGAACTCACATTAAAATGAAAAAGCTAGGTATGGTAATGAGTACTTGTAATCTCAGCACTGACAAGGTGGAGACAGGTGAATCCCTGCTACTCACTAGCCGGCCCATCCAGCCAACCTGGTGAGTTCCCAGCCAGTGAAAGACCTTGTCTCAACAAGAAAAAATGTTGGATGGTACCTAAGAAGTGAAATCCAGTGATGTCCTTGGGGTTCCACATGAACGCGCACACATGTGTATACATGTCTGCACGCATGTGTATCATACACATGTGTATACATGTCTGCAAACATGTGTTATCATGTTCAGGTGTATACATGTCTGCATGCATGTGAACCATGAACACATGTATACATGTCTGCACGCATGTGTTAGCATACACACACAAACATGCACATACCCAAAAATATGGCAAGAAACAATCCAATCTTCATAGAAATAATGGTGTTGAGGGAAATTTGTAATATAAGCAGATTTAGTCAGAACAAGAGAAGGATACTTGAGGTAAAGGGAAGCACACAAGAAAAGAAGAAGAGCCTGGCAAGAGCATTTAACTTAGGTGTGAAGACCAAGAAAACACCACCTTTAAATGGAGGAGAGTCTCAACACAGAAATACCTGAGATGAATATTTAGGTAGTCTTTACTGTTCTTCCTGCTGTGAACATAGACATTTCATCGGTCCCTTGATTTCAGGATCCTCCATATGATGAACTTTTACACATAAGATGTTAGAATGTATGGCACAAAGATTTGAAATGTACTTGCTTGGTGGCTCCCTTCTCCTTTGAGTTGAGAAAATCATCCCCTGACTAGCCCACTGCTCCAAAGATGGAATCCAGCTATGAAAGAGAAGAAGCATGTCAGGTATGGCGATGTTATCTTTATAGATAATTATATAAAAGCAGCTCACACAGTGCCCTGTGCATAGCAATAGACGAATGTGTAGAATTAAGGTCATTCACATAGTCTACTCCAGTATTCCATTAGTCAGTTTCAGAAAAATCTGCCTGAGGGTTTTCAAGTTCATATTCATTTGCATTGTGGTAGTGGCCAAAGCAAATTGTGCTGTCTCTTTACAGATGCAATTAAGAGAAAAAAGTTGGGAAGGTTCTGGCCTTTCAGATTTTCATGAAATTTTCAATGTCTGAGTTGACATTTGAGTTTCTGATTTTCTGTGATCTGTCATTTGTGAATGCTGCAGTGAATAAGTGAGAGCCATTAAACAGCTGCACAATTTGGGGGACTTTTCACAGCCCCATCATCAAACACAGCAGGGGATCAGTGAGGATTAGGCACCAGGAAAGAGACAGGCATTTTAATTTGAGTAATATTAACATTCACAAACTGTCATATTACGGAAGTCATTGGCAGTATGTGAGCTCTGCTATTGAAGCAAAGACAGGAAAAAGTAAAGCTCAGCAATTCCAGAATGTCATAGTGGCTGTAAGAGTGTGCAGTCAGGTGAGCTTTCACCAGGGTATTCAGGTGGAACCAGGCAGGACGGAAGAAGGAGACACCAAAGGGGATTCCCCAGAAAAAGTCCCAGGTTCTCCAAAGCACCTTTATCCTATCAAAAGACATTTCTTTAAAGAAATTGCTATGTTTGGTCCTGGGCAGCCAGCCAGTAATGTTCTTTTTTGAGGCAAGGACATTACGACGTTATGGAAACACAAAGAAGTTCAATAATTCCACAGCAGTTTCTGACTTCAGAGGCTGAAGTTGAAACCATTTATGGATGCAGATATCTACACTAAAACAGTAACTGAAGTACACATGGGAAGGATACCATGTAAGTGAATTTAATATAGCTCAAATTCATTTCTGAATGGTGCAGTAATAAAGTTATCGTTGATCTCCAGCCAGGCTGATCATGAATAACTGCATGTAATAAATTAATTCTGAGATGAGTTTTAACATAGATAGAGGATAAGGGCTGGTATAAAAATTGAGAGTGGACAGACTAAAAATGATAGTGTTAACAGGCTACAAATACTAAGACAATCTCATAAGGCAAAAAGAAGAAAAAGCAAATGCAAATGGCATTATATTAATCTTGCACGACTTCATCATCTCTTGATTGCTTTAAGGTTTTAATGTAACCCAATGGCTCCTAACCCAAGGCCTTTGTCTAATGCGAAGTCTCCAGGATCGCCTCTGCATTGTTGCTCCACTGAAGAGAATAGCTTGGGAATACACTAAAGGTCTTCAAAGGTCAACACAGGAACCAGGTTGTGATGGAGAGCCAAGTGACAGGATCGGAGCTCTCTGACAACATTCTTGTTCCTTACTAACATATGGAAGAGAGCAGTAAGAAAAGAGGTCTTCTATCTCACTAGCTAGGGTACGGATGGACTGAGAACTCGAAATAACATTCCCACAAAGAGTCTGTTTGCCACCCCGCTATGAAAAGTTAGCTTCATTTTCATGCAAAGTAACAAGGTGTAAATCTTGCCTTCCTAGTGGATAAACGAAATGAATATAAAGATTATTCATGAAAAAGGTGCCAAAAAATTGTGAAGCCATAAAAACTCGGCAGTTCATGGCTGTTTTCCCAGCCAAATTTCATAAAATAAGTTATTTGCTCTTTTCTTCCTATCATGTTTCCGTTAACCTTTGAGACTTTGGATTTCAAGGGCTTTGTCTTAAGAGTATTCCACAATGTATGGATAAGGAAGTCGGCTTTCTAAGAATTACAGGTAGCTTTCTTTGCTTCCCTTTATGTTACTCTTCTCAGTTTTATGGTTGGTTATCTCGGGTATTATGTTCATAGTCTTCAATCTAATAATACATGAAACAGCAAAGTTGAGAACCATTTACAGAGGAGAGATCTACACAGTGCCAAACAACTTGGGAAAATTGTCATTTTGATAGTTTTGTAGTTTTTGAAAAATGATATGAGCTTAAACTATAGATGAGTGGATTTTGTGAGAATGTTTGTATTATTTCAGAAATCCCACGATCAGAGGAATCCCCAGAAAATTCCCCAGGTTTCTTTCCAAAGTAACTGTACACAATTAAAAGGTGTTTCTGAGGGCTAGAGAGATGGTTCAGGGGTTAAGGGCACTTCCTCAAATAAGGACCAGCGTGACATCCATAGAGTGACTTGTTCCTCTCCGGCCACCAAAGAGAGCTCATCTCTCATCAAGTGAGCCCATGGGTTGTTGCCTAAGGGCACACACATGTGCACACACCAAAAACACACACTAGACAAAAATAAATAAATAAACTGATTTCTATAAAAAGATTTCTATGTTTGGGTCCTAGGGAGTCAGGACAGCAATTTAGGAAAGAGAAACTCAGAACATGGGCAACGATAGATATTGCTAAAAGCACATCCACAGAATAACAGTAGTGAGCACAGCAGAGAGGAGATTTAAAATGAAGATGGAAAAGTTCAGAAGAAGGAATGAAGAAGGGCAGCAATGGAAGTAAACACCAGAGGCAAATATGGACCGGCTTCTGTCCATCAGACTCTCATGCCACCCCCACCGAAGATCACCATCCGCTTCTCTGGCGTTGACACCCTTGTTCTTTAGTTGGGTGGATGCTGGATTATTGCGTGTTGGACAGAATTCATGGTCCTCGGTCACTGGTTCCTACATTCGCTACAAGATCTTAGTTTTTCCTCATTGCCCTATAAAATGCACTCTTCAGATTGGCAGCTTTGTGTCAACCTTCTCTCCTTTCCCTGTACTCAGTTTCTGTCGGCATTCCAAGCGAGACAATTGATATTCCCCATTCAGAGTATACTGGAGCCCATGTTATAGACTCTGATGCCTAGGATCCTTTGAGCCTCAGATCTAGGCTGGATTGAAAGGGAGATCGTGTGTGTGTGTGTGTGTGTGTGTGTGTGTGTGTGTGTGTGTGTGTGTGTGTGTGTGTTGGTGATGGCCTGTTTCTACATAGGGGAGCAATTAGAAATGGTAGATTGAGGCAAATTATAACCTACCAATGTTTTTATCTTTAACTCAAAATCTTTCCCCTTCAAGTTTTTCTGCTTTTACATACAGTAATAGTTTTTTTCACTGTTCCCTCTTTTCAGTCAGAAAAGAAGCCCTATCTTTCAAAATCATTTTGCCACATCAAAGTAATGATTAACTAATGAATTTAGTTCTTTCTATAAAATGCCAAAACAAGGATCATGTAGAATGTCCATAATTGGGGAAGACATACATATTGTTTCTAGAGATAATAAATTTTGGCTGGATATAAAACAGCCGTCAACCTTAATCTTGAAAAATTCTGGCTTGGAGCCAACAACCTTATGATACTGTGCCTAGTTTAATCCAGCCAGGCAATGCGGCAGACATATCATCTCTCACTTGGCTTTTTCTAACTCCTCAAGGAAGCTTAAATGCCTTCTGGGGAAAGATGAGAATTTTTTAATGTCAATATATATTATTTCCAAAAATATGTACTGGTAAGTGTCATCCACATCTTTAAGTAGAATATTTTCAGCTTCCTTTGTGTGACTATTTTCCATAGAGTTTTTGTCTGCCTTAGTAAAAATGAAGAGGCATTTTTCTAAACACACAGACACAGACAGACAGACAGACAGACAGACAGACAGACAGACACACACACACACACACACACACACACACACACACACACACACACACAGAATGCCCCTTAAGGCCAGCCTGGACAGATCTAAGGGTCACAGGAACATAGGCATCAGAGTCTATAACATGGGCTCCACTATACTCTGAGTGAGAAAGAAAAATTGTCTCTCAGGGATTGACATCAAGAGACAGAGAGAAAATTTGATTATTCCACAATTAAAGCAAGCCTTTCTCACAAATGCTTTGAGAAAAACCAAACATTCAGAAATTTTTTGTGTGCTTTATACTTTCCTTTTCTTTCCCCAAGCAAGTCATTTTCCCCATGGGAATTATATAGTTCTTGGTTGAACTTTTTGGCCCTATAATGTTCTACATCTTTGAATCAATAATAACTTATTTATTTTCCCATCATAATACTTTTTTCTGAATATTATTGAATTCATATCAAAACTAATTTTTCATTTCCAAGTTAGCTGCTAATTTAATTGTGATCAGATGTAGTGTCTTAGCCAGATAGACTGTGTGGCCTGTGAACCACAGCGATGTATTTCTTGGATACAGGCCTAGAGTTCAAGGACAGTACCAGCATGGTCGGGTTCTGGTGAAAGTCCTCTTAAAAGGTGCAAACTGCTGACTCCTTATTGCATCAGACATGGTAGAAAGAGGACAAGAAAGAGCTCTGATTCCCCTTCATGAATGTTCCACTTCCATGACTTCATCATAGTGCAAAGGCCCAGCCTCCTAATATCATTGATCACCCTAAGCATTTGGATTTCCATATGGAAATTTGGGAAAAATAGAAGCAACTCAGTCCATTGGACACATGGCTAGTAGATGAAGGACCTTTATCTCTAGAAGCATTTTCTGATTTATTAAACAAAAGTTTAACTTTATTATATCTCCTTAGTATTTTTAAAGTATCTACACAATAGCATTGTCTTTCCAGCAGTGAGCTGGTAGCATATGAACATCTGGGTATATGTTTTAGGTAAAGATTTAAGATAATATTAGTATCATCTTGTAGGAGAGTCTGAGCTACCAAAGGCTCCTGTACTTTTTCTTATTTTAAATTGATTTCAATTTCTGCAAATTATTCATAGTATACTAGACATTACATTGAACTGTAAGTAAATCCCTAATAATTTGAGTGCCTTTGAAATAGTATGCTTACATCAGTGAATTGTGCCACATACAGAATGTTATTTCAACTTTGTGTAATTGCATAATTGGAAGGAAAATTAGATTTCCATTAGCGTTTTCCATCTCTGCTCCCTATGGGCACAAACTGAGTATCTTTCCAATTCTCCATTTCTATCCCTCATAGTGAAAATTTCTATATCTGATCATTTTTACCCCAATCAATGTGTTTGAATTCCTTCCCCATCTTGCATGACTGCAAAGAAATCCAGTTGAAACCATGTTCCTCTACCTGAGCATTTTTGAGAATTTCTAGGATGTGCTTATACATATTGCAGATTTGCTTTGGTTTTGATAAATCATCTTCCAGCAGACATCTCAAAATCATGTCTTATCTCTGTCCAATGGTACCCTAGGGAGGAACTCGGCCTAGGCTCAGTATTTCCCAAAGTAAGCATTGAACATACCAGTTAAAAAAACTTAACTAAACATTTGTAAGCCATGGAATCTTTCAGAATACCTTCCAGCAGCATCTTAGCTCCATAGCTTAGTGTTGTCAAGAGCATGACCTCTTTAGGGGTAAGCAAGTACATCTATAAACCACTCTTTACGTAGCCCTGCTTAGCACTTCTCTTGATCATTCCCCTCAAAGTCCAGCCTCAGTGTCCATTTCTATGAATTGTATGTGTTCCTGCTGGCTAGTACAGCCTGTGTCTTACAACTTCAGTCCTTCACATATGTAATAATAAATATACTTGTTGGTTTTGTGGCCAGAAGAGGCAGAAAGGAGATTTTGAGAAGGATGTGAGCCATCTTCCAGGGTAGTCTCTGTATCAATTTCAAGGAAGGTTCAAGATCTTTTTTTCTTAAAGAGTAATGGGAAGTGTGGCAGCTCTGAGGACTTGGTGAATCTGAAGAGTTGTGGCTTTTAAAGGAATCAAATAAACATGCTCGTGCAATATCTTTGGGTCTGAGTCACTGCCAGACAGTCCCACAGTCTTACTGTAGCAGCCCTAACTAGTTGGAGAATTGAACTTTCTCTGAGTTCTGCGCTCCTTATATTCTTGAACAGGGTCATCAGCTTTTCCTACCTTCAGGCTGCAGAAAATGAAATCTCTTTATGTATCTGCAAGGAATCTCTTTAGTCTTCACATTGAGCATTTTATTGACAGTTAATCTTTTTCAATCTTTCATTCTCTCTTCCCAAAGCACAAATTGCCCCTAGCAAGCACTATCCAATACCATTGCTTTTATAATTACTGCTTCCCTCATGCATCTTAAATGTTTAATGGATTAAACTCACTGTTGCATTTTTTCTAGTATAATGTCACATAAACACCTATGATGAAAGTTGTGTAATTTCCACATTTTACCAGCAAGATCCTTATACTCTTACCTCCTTTCCCACTGTGCAGTGGAGACCCGATTGCAAAATCTCATGTGAGCCTCAGACCAACCATTTGGCATAGTTCTGCAGGATGCGAACCCTGAGATAGAAACTAACAGAACTGAGGGTTCACTAAGAAACACTCGGGATGGAAGCAAATGGATGTCTATCAGTAGATGAATGGATTCCAAGAACTCAAAGCTGCCTGAGCTTGGGGTGCTGAACTTGACAGCAACTGGAGCCACTCATTCTCTGGACCCTGAAATTGTTCCTGCATCTGCAGAGACAAATCTGCTCTCAGCCCAGTCCTACTGCCACTTGGCACCTCGCTCTCAATGATGGCACTCTTTATTGCCTCGGAGAGGGACCCAGTGGGACTTGGTGCTTCTGGCTTTTGCCTCACGGGAGACTCACTGCTGCTCCTCAGCCCTCTCTTCTGCTCCTATGGGACCTGCTATTGCTCTGACCACCCCACTTACTGCTTCTATGCTTGGACTGGTTTGCTAAAGGCTGTCAATGATTCAGCACTAGAAAACTTTCATGTCCTCTAGGTTGGCAACTTGCTGCCACCAACACTCAGGCCACCACCACCTTGGTCCTCCTGGTTGGCAAACAGTGGCCACCAGGAGTCCAGTTTTTGTCCAAGAAACTGTCATATCCCCATGTAGATGAATTCGTGTGTTCATCCTATGCAACATTGTTGTTTCTGTTTTACACTTAGTTTTCATTCTTTTTTCTTTTTATTTTTCAAAAAATATATAGGTACAACATTCTAAAATTTAATTGCAACTTAAGTCCTAATCCAGCTTCAATAAATGCCCATTCCATTCTTCAGGTAGATAGACAAGCACTGTTTGAATGAGTTTTAAAATAACCCAAGAGGGGCTGGAGAGATGGCTCAGCAGTTAAGGCATGTGCCTAAGACTCCTGCCTCCAGGATGCCTAAGGCCCGGAGTTCAATTCCCCAGGACCCACATAAGCCATCCCCACAAAGTGGTGGCCCTGGTGCTCTCTCTCTCTCTCTCTCTCTCTCTCTCTCGCTCTCTCTCTCTCTTTCTCTCTCTCTCTGTCTGTCTGTCTCTCTTTCTCTTTGCTTGAAAATGAATAAAATATTTTTAAAAAATAAATACCCCAAGAATCCATAGCTTTATTAAAAGGGAGGATGATACAAACACTTCTCTGTAAAAACAGTACAAGTTCATTAAAGGGAAATTACATTAGTCATCATTTTCATACTGGGCCAAAGTAATTGATTTTTGTTATCAGTAATTGCAAAAGCTATTGGCTGAGAATGTATTCAGGATCAGGATTTCATATAGTTTAAAGACATCAACATACAGAATAAACTAACTATAACTATACTACCTTAACCAAATGGCTAAACTTAACATCAATAAGTACAAAAACAATAAAAAAGGAAGAAAAGAGACATTATGCTTCCAATTTAATGCAATGGAGAATATAAAACATCACCTATGTATCGTTTTTGACAAAGTATAACCTGAATCTAATCATAAGAAAGCAACCAGGCAAATCAAATTATGAATTAATTTACAAAACCACTAGCTTGTGTTCTTGAAAATGTCACAATCATGTAATGCAACAAGCATAAGGAAATGGCCCAAAATTCAAGAAGTTTAAAGAAATACAGCAAACAATTTTACTATGAGATCATTAATCAGATGCCGAGCTAAAAATAAAAACCAACTAAAGAGTACATGAGGGCTTAATTGGGTAAATGTGAGTGTGGATTACATATTGCAAACCATTATTACATCAATAAGAAGTTTTTTGTGTTTGATAATGCAAGTGTAATTATATTATTGTTACCTCGAGTACATGAGGATCAAATGTCCTGCTATTACCAATGTGCTTTCTGAAGATTATCCTGAGAAAGGACAGAAGGGAAGATACAGCAAGAGGTTAACCATTAACACAGCAAAGTGTCACAGATACCTGTAACATCTTGTTTCTGGTTTTCAATTGGTTTCCTTTTTCCTTTCAAAAATAAAAACATAGGGGCAACATTCTAAAGTTTAACGGCAAGCCAAGTCCTCATCCAATCCAACTTCAATACCACCCTTTTTGGTGTATCTTCATAATGGGCTTCATCCTGACATTCTGAGTTTATATATTTTCTCTTAACAGTCATTTACACAAGTTCTCATAAGATGTCAAAATAAAATATTAAATATTTTCACTAAATGTTTTCTTTGGACATCCTTTAGATTTTAAGAGTAGGGGCTGGAGAGATGGCTCAGTGGTTAAGGTGCTTACCTGCAAAGCCTAAGGACCCTGGTTCAATTCCCCAGTACCCACATAAAGCCAGATGCACAAAGACCATCTGGAGTCTGTTTGCAGTGGCTGGAGGCCCACACATTCTCTCTGTCTCTCTTTTTCCTATCTCTATCTCTCTCTGCTTACAAATAAATAAATAAAAATATTTTCAAAAACAGATTTTAAGAGTAAACTTCCATTTTCTGAGGTGAAGAAAGACCAAAAACTGCTTTTGATAAGGTGCTTTATTTTTTAAAGAAACCCTTCTTGTTTCAAATTTTCTAAGCAATGTTCTTTCTCATTATTCTTTTCACCAGGATCACATAACAAACCCATTTTTAAAGAGAATGGAAAATAATTAAATTTCTACATTCGTAATCATTGTGCAACCATGTCTTCAGGCGTGTCTAACAGGACCTGAAGAAGCAATATAAGGCCCGCTTTAAGAGATGCAGAAACCCTTTTTTAAGGAATATGTCTGTCATTTATGGACTATGTAATCCTGTTTCTGTGTTTACAGTTTCCACTGTAATTCTTAGTGACAAAATATGTCAAAATAATAGACTCATATGCTTCAAACACCTAGGTATGCATGCAATACCTCAAAAAAAACAAAAATAAAAATACTTGAAATATCTGAACTTTAGGTTTCAATACTTAATAAGAGATTTGCCTTTTCTCATACATTTTTGAACCTATAATATACTGATAGACGTCTACTAGATTTTTAACAAGTAGATATTTCTCCAGAAATGTTTCTTTGCTATTTACAGGCTCTCTGTCATCCCACAAATGACCCAGTTACTATTGATCCATATTTTAAAATGCATGCATATACATATCTATAAACCCTGATAGCTCACTTATATACAGGCACTTCTCACACGATGCATAAAACAAGTGAACTATTTTTAACTTTACCATGGGAAATATGTGAAGTTAATGAGGAAGAAGATAAAATAGATTCCCAACTCATTTTTTATTGGAAAACACTCTGGATGTTGTTGGGGTTTTTTTTGTGAGAGAAGTAAAAAATAAAGTCTCTATAGGTTTGAATTGCAAGAGAACTTTTATGTAAAGCAGTTTTATTGGAAATATATTGTTCCAGACAGCAGCAAAGAGAACAGTTTTAATCCAAAATGCTTCCAGGCTCAGTCCCTTCTGGCCAATTAATTTGATTTCAGTAATGCTTTGCTTGCCTCTGCAAAGCAATAGCTATTAAGTATAGTGTTGTGCCTTTTGGAAGACTTTTACTTTACATGAGAGCCAAAAGGTAAATCTGTAGAAAATTGGATGAGGAGTTGAAATATGATTTTGAAATGGAAAAATGTATTAGGTCAAACTCTGATAAATGGAAAGAATCTTCTGGAACAAAGTAGGTGACGAGGGTTGGTTTGCATCTGTCCGTCATCAGTAACATTTCCACAAAGACAAGGCAGGGCTCGTCTATCTACCTACCCAGAGCTTGACAAATGTTTCTCTTTTATTTATTTTAAGGCTGGAAAGAAAAGCCAATATTTTCTAGTGTTAGAATTAGATGCAACAAATGCCCATTCTAAAGTATTGTAACTGGCTCTTGTGTAAAGATTTCAGAGACACAGATAGTCCTTATCTTGTGGCAACCTAATGTGTAATATCAGGCATCATTTGAATACAAACAGAAATAAGAGAATTGTATGAGTTATATAGCCTATCACCTAGTAATTTAAGCAACAATTGGTATTGAGCCCAGATCTCTGGTAAGCAGTTGCTATACCAAATAAACAGTTGTAAGAATGGTGAAAGGTCAAGAAATATAATTTATTGGATTTCATGAACAATCAAACTGTTTCTTGGGTTAGGAAAATCCTTTCTTTAGCAATGAAAACAGCAGTGATAGTAACAATTGGGAATGATTATCTTCTATTTATTAGTATTCTAAAAAAATACATTCTAGTTTTAAAACTAGTCCTTTATGCTGAATTTAGTTTTCAGAACAAAACATTAAAATACTGAAATTTTATTATGTCATTTATAAACAATGTTTGAGAATCATGGTAAACATTAATCTCACAGATTCTGTGAGGCAGGAATTTATGTCTGCTTGCCTGGCTGATTTGGGTTCAGAACCTCTCACAGAGTTTCAATCCTGATGTCGTTGGTAAAATGGGTGTCTAAAAAATTGGCTGTAACTAAATAATCTGCTTCAGGGCTGGAGAGATGGCTCAGCCAGTGAAGGCACTTGCCTGCAAAGACCAACGACCCAAGTTTGATTCCCCAATACCTAGAAAAGTGATTTATGCAGAAAATGTGTGTGGTGTGTCTCAATTGGTCAACAAAAATAATTCCCAAGGAAATATCAAGTGAAATAAAATTTAGAATTGGCTCTGAATATTATAATACAGATTCTATTGGTAACCTTTGTCAATGTCAGCGGTCAAGAAGAAGCAAGCAACATACCAGGGTAGTTTCTGCAGAGCAAGGGGAATAAGAAAGGGATGTCTCTCTAACAGATTTACCTAAGGGGTGAGGGAGAAAATGGAGACTATAGAATCTTACAGGCTGTTCTTTACCTCAGTCAGCCCTGGATGCCATAACAAAACACTATAGACTTCATGGTTTAATCCAAAGAAATTTATTTCTCACAGCTATGGAGGCTGGAAGCTTGAGAACAGGATTTCATCATGGTCAGGGTGTGAGGAGAACCTTCTTCCCAGCTTACGGATGGCCTCTACTTTCGGTGACATCACAAGGAGGAAAGAGGGCAAAGGACCCTTCTTTCCCTCTTCCTAGAGGACAAGAATCCCATCCTGGAGACACTAGCCTCATCAGCTCATTTAAGCTACTCATCTTCCAAAGGTTCTGCCTCCAAGCACTATCTCACTAGGAGAAAGTGTGGAGTTTGGGAAGACACACCTTCCAAACCTTCCTTGGGTTTTTCTCTGTGAGGCTAACAATCATGTAATAAGAAGAGCCTAGAATAACAAAGCCCACGTGCTAATTACCCTCCTTTTCCTTCCTGAAGTTTGGGATAGAGTTGCAAGATCCCTGTCCTAAGGCTAGAAAAAGGGAAAAATTTCTTCCTCTGCCTGTTTGCTGTTCTATGTGTGTGGTGTTAGTGATGACTATTCTCTCTCTCTCTATCTCTCTCTCTCTCTCTCTCTCTCCCTCCCTCCCTCCCTCCCTCCCTCCCTCCCTCCCTCCCTCCCCCGGGCCTGTGAAAGAGGAGGAAACTTCTTTCACTGTTATGGAACTTCCCCTGGATCTATAACTTTAATAAATCTTTTTCACCTGTAACTGTGCGTGGTTTGGAGGCTCATCCCAGCAGCCTGTGACTGACTATGACACATAAACAGATCAAGAGTCTTTGGCACACACTTGTGTTTTAATGCAGAGTCTTGAGCACAACCAGAAAGTCAACAGAACTTAAGGCCATATCTCAAAAAAAGAAAATAACTTATAATTACTGTTGGATCGGTTTTCATGTAATGCTTTCCCTTTATCCTGTTATTTTCGCACATTATATGAGAGAAGATGCTAAGAGAAAGGGGAATGTCATGGATTTGAAATCATAAAATCTCTACTAGGATGCTGGCTCTAATAAATATCCGCCCTCAGACTGTGGGATTGACAGAGTAGTACAGCAATGATAATTGTTATCCAAAAAAATCATAAGGTTCCTTTGAAAAAGAAATGCAATTCCTGAAATATTTGGAAACCTAAAGGACTACACGGGGTTGATCTACTATTCATTATATAACAAAAGAAACTGGGGTTCAAGCAAAGCACAGTACCAAAAATTGCTTCATCAGCAGTGTGGGAACGATCAACATTCCCTACAAAACGCAGGGCTTTTCCTCTATTCCCTTTCTTCTTCTGGACGATACTCAACAAAACCTTGCTAAATTCAAACAAACTTGCCAGAAGGAGTAAGTACTGAGCTTCATGGAGAAAGGTTTTTTTACTTTTTATTTACAACTTCCATCCATGTAGACAATACACCATGATCATAACTCCCATAACTCCTTCTCCCACACCTGAATTCTCCTCCACTGAATTCCTTCTTCTTTCCTACTAGTCTTTCTTCTATTGTGATATCATGTTTCCTTTCTATTATGCAGGTCTTGTCACTGTGAGATTATGAATATCAAGGCCACTTTGTGTCAGAAAGACAGTATTATAAGCACCCCCCCCAACCTCATTTGACACTTGTATTCTTTCCACGACCTATTCCACAACGGGAAAGGGATTTTTTTTTAAATATTTTATTTGTTCATTTTCAAGCAGAGAGAGAGAGAGAGAAAGAGAACACCAGGGCCACCACCTTGTGGGTCTGGCTTATGTGGGTCCTGGAGAATTGAACCTGGGGCCTTAGGCACTGGAGGCAAGTGCCTTAACTGCTGAGCCATCTCTCCAGCCCGGGAAAGGGACTTTAATGGTCTGGAAACTTGTGGAACATCAAGACCCAACCCTAAAGAACCCTAAATTCAGTGTCTTTGTTAATAGTTAACCTTAGGTACTATAATAAAATCAAATCCAATGCTACTGGCTTAGTATAGTAAAAGTGTGATGTGAGTGCTTGTTCACAGGAGAGCACCTACCAGGTGCCATTTGGTCAAATTTCCTGTAGCCTCACATCTTCTGGGCAAAATCTACAGGTTTGGTTGTATGAGAGGGAAGTGGGTAAAGTGGAAAGTAAACTTTGGACAGCTGTTTTGCATCAATAATTCAGGCAAAAATTGCATGTCAAGAATTAGCAGCTTTGGTTTTCCAAACCTTTTGTTAGAACAACAACCTATGGTGGGAGCTGACCCAAATGGGCTATAATTCACCCCCTCAGCCCTGATGCTCCTACCAGGCGGAATGCCATCAACTGTCACCCACACACTAGCACTGTTTCCCACCATCAGCCCATACCTTTGCCTGGATTTAATTTCTCTCCTCTCCATGACCCCCAGATCTTCTCCATTCATCAAATGTTCCCATAAACCATAAACTTCTCATGTTATAAATGTCATTATACTTTATAAATATTTTTCTTTTGAACTAATTTTAGATTTATATTGCAGTCACAAATAAAGTCCAGAAAGTTCTCAGTCATCTCCTCATGTTGATATGTTTAAACATTGTTTGAAATCCCAAGAATGACAGTGTGCCAAGAGGGAGCAGGTCTGCCTCATACATGAATATATGTTTGCTTTACATGTGTATGTGTAAGTATGGAGTGTGTGTGTGTACCATGTGCTGTGTGCATGTGTGTGCACATGTGTATAGAAGCCAGAGGTTGTCTTCCTATACATGTGTGTGGAGGCCAGAGGTTAAGCTCAGCTATCTTCCTGGTTTGCTGTCCACTTACTGAGGCATGGCCTCTCACTTGAACCCAGGCTCACTGACTCTGCTAGTCTAGCTTTTCTGAGAGATTCCCTGTCCCTGACTCCAGATCTGGGGTTACAGGTCAGCCACCATGGCACCCAGCACGTACATGGGTGTAGGGATCCATACTTCTGTCCTCATGCGTGTGTGGCAGGCACTTAACCAGTGAACCATCTCCCCATCTGTTGTAGTCAGCCACATGCTTCAAACAAGGCAGAGTTTATGGGAGGTAACAATTTATTTAAGCTACAGATCCAGGGGAAGTCCCATAAAAGTGAAAGAGGCTAGTCCTCTTTCACATGTCCAAGCAGAGAGAGAAACCCATCACTAACATCACACACAGAACAGCAAACAGGCAGGACGGCAAGGAGAGAATTCTTTCACCTTTATATAGCCCTACGGTGGGATCTTGCAATTCTATCCCTGCCTTACTGGATTCTTGAGTCTCTGGAATTTCCTTCCTGCACTGCCCACATAGGAAAGGATGTTTACTTCTAGCTCCTTTGAGCTTCTTTACATCCTGCCCCCTAGAGAAAGGCTGCCTTCCTGTGAACATCCTCAGAGACCCACCCAAGATTACTTGAAAGGTCAAGTTGACAACTAAACTTAACCATCACACCATCTCCATGGCTGTGTTTGAATGCTTGGCACTGTACCTCATCCACCATACTCACCAAGAGTCTGCTAAGGGATGAAAGCATGGTGAGCTCACCTATCTACCTTTTCCTCCTGGGTTTACTTTAAGTGAACCCCAGGCTTCTGTTCCATAGTAGAAACTTGTTTTCTTTTTAGTTTCTTTTTTTGTACTGTGTGTGGTGGTGGAGTATGCCTCTTGCCCCTGCAAATAAACATAAGACACTTTCACCACTTTTTGCATTTGGCTTATGTGGGTGGCTTAGAATTTAAGCCTAGACTGGCAAGCTTTGTTATACATCCATATAATAAAAGTTATTTTTAAATTCAGTTTGTTATTAAGTAGAGCATACAAGCTGACTAATATATACTTGTGATGTGCATAGATGATTATGGACATGGAAATTAGCCAAAATAGTATGACAATAGTCCTTAACAGTGAAACTAACATATTTTGTATAGTCAAAATAGATTTTAACTATCTTCAATTCACTACTGTCCATATCACTAAAATGGGAAATTTTCTCTGATAAAAGAAACATATTCTAATTCCCTGTTTTACTTAATATAAGCCATATACACAATTTTATATAATGGACTTAAGCATCCTCAAATTTGTATATCCTGAGCGTGTGTGTGTTCATCCACTGGAAGCAATCCTTCATGATACAGAATGCTATGGAATATATGATTCCCCCTCCAAACTTTGTGTGGAAATTTCAAATTGACTCTCCCTTTTGAGATTTTAAGAGGTATGTAACACCTTCAAGAGGTGATTAGACTGTCCTCGTGGATAGATTAACCCACTTATGCAATTAATGCAATAATGAGTTAACAGATTATCTTGGAAGTCGATCCGTTAAACAAGCCAATTTGTCTAAAGTACTTGCCCACACACTGTCTTCTGTTCAGTCCCTGCTAGCATAAAGAACATCATCACATATAGCTTTTTGACCTTGGACCAGAACTGTGTGACAAAATAAATATACAGTAACCTCATCTGTGAGGTTGTTATTAGCAATTAAAAATAGCCTAACATGTCAAGGGATGACTGTTACTTACTTAATAGGCCAAATATCCTGTTACTGGGTAGCAGCTGTGTTCATTTTGCAAGTTAAACCGTGCATCTGGGGATCACCACCTCCTTTCATCTCTTAGTGGGCACAGGACTCATCTTGACTTAATGAGCATGCATTATGAAATGCACGTATTGGCTCCTGGTTGCCGAGCTCTAGGTCTTCCAGTTTCTTGTCTCCTCAGGGTGTTCTTAAAGCCATGGGACTTCCCTGCAAATAGGAGAAGGAATAAATTCAAAGAAACTTGGCAGTTACCACTATTCAGCTACAAAGAGTAGCAAAGCAAGGAAATAATTGAGCACCTCATCTTGCGGTAAGAGTGAGAACAGACACTATCTTTTGTAAATTCTCTTCATGACTTTCTAACCAGTAAGTAATATTAAACTGGTTCTACCAGGGAAGGAACACAAAGGCCCACAGTCTGGTGGAGGACAGGCACTGAATAGACAGGATTTCTCTCATTTAATTGGACTCCTGAGCTCTGCAGGAGGGAGGAAAAGTAATTTGAAAGAGGTCCATTTGGAAAGACAGCAGTTGTATGTTTAGTCAGAATGAATTTGTCATGTTATAAACATTATAATTTTAAGAAACACACCCTGAGAAATAGTATCTACAGCCAGTAATATCATCTGTATCTCAGCTTCCAGGATGAACAAATTCTTTTGTATTCAGAAACTCTTTCTTGTCTGAACTCTGTTCCTTAAACCCATGTAGTAATGGACCCAGAGATGCTGAGCCAGCCTTAAAGTGTGTCTTCCTAAGAGGGTACCTACTTAAAGTGACAGGTCACCTGCTAAGTGCAAAGAATCTAACCCCCTTATTGTATCATTTTTAAAACTTTCCTTCAAAACAGCTTTGATTCTAGATGGTAAGAAAACTTATTGTCCCAGTTCATTCTTTTGATTATCTTCATTTTAAAAGTTAGATTTTTTCCAGTGAAAATGTGTAATATATAGCTTTTGAATAATTTTCATGAATGTTTGAAAAAAACATCATCTGAAAAGAAGAACGCCAATTTAAGAGCTATGTAAACTATAGTAACAATCTTTAACCCATCATTAAAAATAAATTCAATAGCCAGCCATGGTGGTGCGTGTCTATAATCCCATAAATTGGGAGCCTAAGGGAGAAGGAAAGCCGTGAGTTCATGGCCAAACTGGGCTACAGAGTGACTTCCAGGTCAACCTGACCTATAGTAAGACTCTGCTTCAAAAAGATAAATAAATGAATAAATAAGAATTCAAGCTAGGTTCCTCGACAATTCATCAATATCTAATTTCCCATGGACAAAGAATTCCAAAGCTAATTAAACTAGTCAAACAAGATCACTATTTACAAAAGTGTCAGACTTAGCATTCCATGTAAGAAGAATGAACATTTGGGAATGCCCCATGATGAAATGAATTCTCTGATAAAGAAAAGAGGACAGCACACTATGTACAATTGATGACGGTTTCAGAACAACAGTAAGGAATGCTTCACAAATCGCATGCTCAGTTACAGTCCAGGGGCAACTGAAAAACAACAAAATTCAAAATAGTTTCTATTTTGGGAACACAGCACTTCCATTCCAGTAAAATGGCTGAATCTCACTATAGCTCTTACACAAAATTAGGTGTGGACAAGACTCTGATCTTGGGATAAACAAGGGTAAAGGATATGTGTCTGATAATTGCACATTCATCCCAATAATACAAATAAGCAGTTTTAACTTTGGGAATAATATTATGAAATGGATCAGAACTCACGAACCACTTTCCCATCATTGAGAGAAGAAATCAAAAGTATCAAAACATTTATAAAACCAAATGCCAAAAGAGTATGGCTACCCTGAGCCATGAACCTCAAAGTGTAATCATCAAGTAAAAGAAAGAAAAAAAAGGGGGATCTGGACTGGTCAGTGCAGCTGTTAGCCCATTATTCTGGCAACACCACAGGTGATTAGCCAAGAAGATGACATGATCCAGCTAGCCTTGTTGGAAGCTCTCAACTACAAACATTCCCCCAAGTACCATCAAATTATCTGGAAGAGAACAAAGTAGGCCAGAGTGTCCTCCATTCTCCTTCAACCAGGTAAACTTTTTCTACTGAATGTGGCAGATGCCATCAAGCAAAAGGTAGAAAGATGATAAAAGATTTCTGAAAAGTACAAATATTAAGCAGAAAAACATAAAAAGGAGATAAATGGATAAGATAATTGACATTATTTATTAAAGTTTCAAGAAGGCGGAAAAGCAAATTTGCCAATTCATTTGTCAAGTTGGCATAAGTTTGATACTTCAACTAAATATAGACTAAGATATAATATAACAGCTAATCTAAACCCACATTATTTAATATTAGGAGATATACATATATATGAAGAGATATAATGATACTCATATAAAATTTTTTTCCAATAACATGAGGACAGTTAAATCTTACACATTCAATGTAATTAGCCCTAAAAATGAAACAAGAAGAAAAATACACAATATTTTGAAAAATATTTATAGCTATTAAAAGCCTAATTATGATTTTGAGAAGAGGGGGAAAACTCTTAGAAATGCTAAAATCAGGGAATTTCCATTTTTTTAGTAAAAACTTCCACACTCAGTGAAAAAAATTTGGGAAATTTTCTGTAATGTGTAATATTAATGTTTAGTATTATCATTACATATCCAGAGAGCCCATGAGATCCCAATTAAGGCAATTAGAAACAAAAATTAAGGTGTAACGATTAGAAAGAAATAAAGTGTAGCCATTATGCATTCAAAAAAAACCAAAAGAATTCTCAAAGCATTAAAAATATTGAGTATTCACCAAACTTTTCAAACATAATATTATCATGCAAAATAAATTTTAAAAAATTCTCAGCACCACTGCTTCTCAAATGGGATGTTTGTCTACCAAAAGCCATTGAAAATATGGAGAAATGGGGCTGGAGAAATGACTCAGCAGTGAAGGTGCTTGTCTGCAAAGCTTAATGACCCCGAGTTTGATTCCCCAGTACCACATAAGCCTAGATGCACAAAGTGATATAGGCATCTGGAGTCTATTTGCAGCAGCTGGAGACGCCAGTGCGCCCCTTCACTCTGTCTGTCTCTCTTCTATCTCGCCCTGCTTGCAAATAAATAGATTTTTTCAAAAAAGAAAAATATATACAGAGAAATAGAGAAAAACCTATTCATTCCTCCAATCTGAGGGATTTACGGGGAATGTGATTCTGGCATCCAGTGAACAGAGATCAGCAATTTCGGTGAACATCACAGACTATGCAAAATAACCTCCTACAATAAAAAAAAAAAAGTATCCAACCCAAAATGTTAATTGTCTGCTACTAAAAAACTGTGTTTTTTGACAGAACAACTAGAAATAAAATATTATTTTTAAAAATCAGATGCCACACCAAAGGAAATACAACTTTTGAGTGTTTAGGAATTAATAAGACATTTATAGGAAATTTAAAAGGCAATGTTAAGCTCTCCTAAATAATCTAAATGAAAACCTGAATTTATTGAACAATGTTTTATATTTATGACTATGTTGACAATATTATAAAATTATTGACTGTATCCCAAAGTCACTAATACATTTTACATAATACAATTTTTAAAATCATTAGAATTTGCTCATCTGATACTTCTTTACTGGAATATTAGTTTGGAAACATTAACCTCAACTTTTTCAGTGTCTGGTAACTTCTTCAAAAGGGACACAGAGCTCAGTCACATGCTTAATGTGCAAAAGGCTCTGAAATCAATCCCTACCACCACACCTCCCCAAAAACAGAGACAAAGGTAGGAGACAGAGAAACTGGTGTGTAGAGACAGTTGATTTCTTAGCTCACTGTGGAGTTTAGCCTACTTGAAGACAGCCAAAGTTTCCTGAAGGATAAAATTATATCCCCAGAAAATATCAACTTCTAAAACAACCTTAGTGGTTCCTTAGTGTCCTCATTGTTGAAAATATGCACACCTGTAACTTCTCACCAAGTAAAGACTATGTGATCAAACAAAGTTTTGAATGTCATTTCTCCTTTGTTCTCTCTACTGACATGACATTCTGCTCATTTTTTGGTGCATGTTTTATATCAAAACCCCCTAACTAATCTCCAAGAAGCTCATTATCTGCATTAATAGCCTTTCTGGGAAGCTGTAAGTTTAATCAATGCTTATTTGATAAGGGTCTCTAATGCTTTCATGTGATGGGGGACTCACCGAGAAGCACACAATTTTAAAACCATCAGCATTTTTTAAAGTCATGTCAGATATTGATAAAATGAAATTCTTCTTAATATACAGGAATGTAATTCTCAACTTTTTATCCACTGAGGTTAATGAAACAGAAGGCCCTCAAAATGCTATCTAAATACTGAAAAGAGATAACATTAAAGCAGTATTTCTTCAGAGTCTGGATACTTTTGTATTCAGATAATGCTTAGCTATTTCCTCAAGTAACTTCATGGAGCCATAGAAGTCAGCATTTGTTCAGTCTTTCAATGTCTATTCACCATAATGAAGGTGATAACTGTGCTTACCGGTCACTCTGTAGCAAATGCCCTGCCTCTGGCTGCAACCCAATTCCCTATACCTATACAGTCTTGTAGTGTTTGCCTAACTCTGTAGAGCAATCATTTCATTTCATCTTCACAACAACCCTACAAGCTAGAAAACAGTTTGCTAGTGCGTCCTAGTCACTTAACCAATGAGAATCCGCTCGCTTTAACTTTTATTGACAATTTTATGCACATCCAGAATGCATTTTGAACATCATCCCTTCCCACTCCCTTACTTCATCTCCCTTCCACTCTACCCCTTCTTGTTTCTAGCTAGTCCCATCTCTATCTTGATGTCTTCCTCCCCACCCGCCACCTCCATCATTCATGACAAAATGGAATTGAGCTCCATATTGTGTAAATAATATCAGTTTCTGGGAGGCCATACATGTAACGACCACTTGATGTCCAGAAGGCAATGTATCAAAGTTCTCCTTCCAATCAGTCCTCTGACTTGTACACGCTTCCACCCCCTCTTTCCCGGTGTTTCCTGAGCCTGTGGCGGAGTGATGGAGATGGCTCGTCTTCCTAGGAGCACTCCAGATGCACCTTCTCTCAGCACTTTGGTGTGTTTTGAGTTTCCTCTATAGCCTCTGCCAACTGAAAGCTTCTCTGATTGAAGGTGAGAACCGCTGCAGTCTATGGGCATCAATATCATGCACTTTAACTTCTGATCGTCGCTGTTATGCTTACTTAATATATATAAGTAATAGAGTTTATTCATATATTTACTCACGTATAATATTAAGGATATATTCGTTACTATGTATTATGCAAGGCACTTTTGACGTCTAGACAAAGCTCTTTGTAATGTGAGAAAAAAATGCTTTGTTTTTTCTTCATGAAGCACAGAATAGCCAGCTGCACTCAAATATTAGCCTCATTTTCTCTCGAGTTAGCTTTCTGCTGCTACATATAAATAGAAAAGGAAGAGAAGAGAAACAGACTGAGACAGAGCTCTTTATAACCTCTGTGGACTTGCCCTTTCCCTCATCCCCGATTTCCAAAAAAAAAAAAAGACAATGTAAACCTTCATGCTGGCAAGTTAATCACAGTCAGGGAGAGAATGAGCTCAACTGTGTATGTCAAACGGACTTGTTTTTCTTTGATTCATCCGATAGCATCACACTGGGTCACTTTCTTGTTTATGCTGTCTTTATTGTCCCTGGTCTTAGAACAATAAACATCCCTAAGTGGTTTCAATTACAGCAGCAAGACTGTGCAGATGAACTTTGTCTTTGTCTCAGATTGAATAGAGGGTTTTTATGATTTTATAAATGGTGATGATGTTCAGGAATCCTGCCCAGTCTGTTCTGTAAACAGTGAAGAGTCACGTGTGCCAGCTCTCGGCCTTTCATCTCTTAACTATCCTTCCCTTGATGTGGATAAAATATTTTTAACCTTGTTCCATAGAGATGAGTAGGCATGGTCACATTTTCTGTGCATCCAACAACAATTTGCATAAACAAAATTGGAATGTTTTGGCAGAGCACGTATCCATAAGCTGATTCTTTGTCTTGCTATGCATGTCTTCCATAATTGCAGGAAAATATTGCTCAAATGTCACTCATTGTTAACAGAACCAACACCAACTCACAGCTGTAGCAGGAAGGATGAATTATAGTATGTTATGGGTCCCTCCTCCAGCTCCTAGCGCCTTCACAGAATAAATATCTATATATAGAAGTACAAAGTCAGTAGTCATATGAGCAGAGGCAAAATACTATGGAGAGTCTTACATTAACAACTGCTTACTCCAGAACTAATCATGCACACACTCCAACCAGAAGACACGTGAGAAATTTGATCTTCTATTTGGCTTAGAACAATGACATAATAAGACATTGATTTATTTATAGAGCCCAGAGACATAATATTATGGAATATTCTAGAAGCTGTCACTTGTTAGTGAATGTTATTGGTCAGCCAGGGCTAAAATTTAAAAGGAGAAAGTTTAAATGGCTTGAACGTCAAATTTAATTCCTACAGTTTTAGTGGTTTTGAATACAAGATTACAGTGTTAGTAATTTTGATTTCTCCACAGGCCTCTATTCTTAGCTTACAAATGGCCAACATTTTATTGTGATCTAACATGGTCTCTTCTCTATGCACAGAGAAAGGCGCCTTTCACCCAAGGTCCTGATTTTAACATCTGGCCAGATGAAAGTCATAAATTGGAATATAGCTAAACACAATTGCTTAAATTCTAACTTCCTGTCCAGCTGTAAACCTGCAATTTACTAGAAGTCTCATCAGAAACCCCCTTTTGCAGAAAAAGCACATGTCCTAACTCTCAGGTGGAACGCTGGTGGCTCCAGGTTTCATGTATCAGATTGAGTTTCCACCCAAGGTGTCTCCAGAACCATCCTATAATGTTATCTACCCAAAAGAGGCAGAGAGCCTTTGAGATGTAACAGAAGAGCCACAAAATGGTTTGTATGACTCCTGCTGAAACACCACCTGTCACTGTTCAATGAGAACCCACAGCCAGGCTCTCAGGTGTGCCTTCCTTCCCTGAGCACCTTTCTGCCTCTAATGAACACCAACTCTGCTTTGTACAGCTGACCCTGAAATTCTGTTCTATGTTGACCTCAGGATCTGATATTACCTGACGTGAAGTCCCTCAAAGATTAAGAGGATGTCTCAGGCTGCTTCAGGAAATAGAAATGGCTGAACCTCTGCTAACATCAGTCATCTTGGGCTGGGTCCTACCCTTATGACCTCACCTAACTTTAATTATCTCTTTGTTGGCCTTGTTACCAACTATGGTTGCATTCCAAAGGATAGTAGGTTGGGAGCTCTAATTATGAACTTTGTGAGTGGCACGGTAAGAGCATTCAATGAAAGAGCATTACAATCCCGCCAGTGTGTCCGGGCAGATCGGATGTACAGACTGGGAACAACCAGCAAGTGGTGACCCTGTTGGGAAGCTTCCATGTGGAATTTTAAGTCTCAAGTATGAGAAAGTTTCTCAGCCATAGAAAATCTTCTTGGATTCTAATTTATTTGGGAGCTTTAATAGAAAACATTGAGTGGGAAACTTAGAACATTGCCTATATTGGTTGAATTAGCTGCATCAAGTTTTTACAGCATACACTATCTCAATTATCACTAAATATTTTTAGAAAGAGAAAACTTCCAAGTGAAAGCTATTTAATATTAAAAATTAAAATGCACTCGATTAAACTAAGGGAATTTTGTCAATATTTTATTTGCTTTTACAAGTCCATTGTTTATTCATCTGACATTGCTAGGCATTGTGCTTCAGCAGAATTAAGAAAAATTAAATTTACATAGATGTATTGTTAAGCATTCCCAAAATGCAGTTCTGTGCAGTGTGCCTATATTGAACTTTAAGCACAAAATGATTTATAATTTTTGCCTAGGAAGTTAACACAGACAAGTTTCGGTTTCTTTATATACACACAAAAGACGGTAAGACTTTCTGCTTTTGCCAAAGGATCCCATTTGAAAGTGGGTTAGAAACAGAGAACTATGTAAAATGTTATAAACATCAACTTCACAAGATAAAGACCCCTAAGATATTAAAAGGTAGTTTGATGAAGGATTGCTAGAGAAAGACTATTTTTATAAGGTCCATTCATCCTTTAGTCTGTTTTAGATGTTTAAACAAATTCAGTAACTCAATTCGGATTTCTTTCATTGGATCCTTTATGAAATCATAGCGTTGTATTTGAACTAATACAGGTCATAGATATGACCTCATACCGGGGCTCCTGATGATCACATTAATTCTAATCATTTAAAACTATTGCACATGTACTAAGACTGCAGCACTTTTCAAGTATGTACGTATGTTTGTGTATGAAGTACCTGTGTATGGTCACTCACACACCAGGGCGCATGCTTGGAGAACCGAAGATAACCTCGGGGTGTTCTTTGTCTCCTTGCACCTTGCTGGAGACACTTTATCTTATTCTTGCTGCTGAATTTGTGCCAGTCTAGCTGGCCATAAGCTTCTGGAATCTTCTGGCTCTGCCTCCCATTGCCTTAAATGAATTAGGATTACAGAGTCACCTGCGCCACTTTGCAGCTGGCTTCATGTGCGAGCTGGGGGAGCAAACTCAGGCTGGCGAGCTTTCGAGTAAGTTCCTTTAACCACTGAACCATCTCCCAACCCTGACTGCACCACTTTGTTAAAAGTTGTTTTTAACTATATAGATGTTTCTGTTGACAAGGCCATATCACCATTAAAAATCCCGAAGGGATGTGAAATGCTATTTACAAAACATAAAATGGAGGAAATGTATATGGTACAATGCAACATTACAAAACAGTTTAGCTTATTGAACTGGGAGTGTACAAAATACGTAAACGGGCCTGGGCATCCCCAGTGCTGCAGAAAGACAAGACAGGCATAAGGATACACACGTTTACCTAAAGAGATAAAATTGAGAGCCCAGAGATAACCCCACATACTGTATAAGGAATTAGTACACTCAATATGATTAATATTTTTTCATAGTCTCCCTCCATCCCTCCTTTCCACTCTTCAAAAAAAAAATTACAGTCGAATCTATCAATCTTTTCCTTTAAATTTGGCCTTCATTCTCAGTTCTTATAAAGAACCATCCCCTCAAAACCTACCAAAATATCCATCAGTTTCATTTCTGTAATTTTTGAGGTTTTTTAATATTCTACTCTTTAGTCAGTGTTATCCGGAGAAAGAGAAGCAATAGGATAATATGTATAAATAAAGTGAGCTTTATTGTAAGGAATGGACTAAGTAATTGCACTCTCTCCCTTCTACAAGCTGGAGATGTAGGAGAGCTGGAATCCCACTCTGAATGAGAAGACCCATGTTTGAGCTTAAAAAGAGTCACAAGGAACTTTTCCCCATGTAGAATAAGGAAAATAATGTACTGTATTGATTTCAAAATGTTAGCAATTAACAGTAGGGGAACTTTAACAACTTCACATTCCGTACTGGGAAAATCACCCTTCCTTCTTTTGCTCCCTGAGGTCCTCCTCGGCCTAAGTCCGCTCCTTCTGCTTATTCAAATCTGTTTCTAAGCCATGCTGTTTGATCCATGTGCCACTCAAGCAGGTTGTGTTGCAAATCGACAAAGCCTCAATTAGTACAACGTGTTACATTTTAATATTTAGTCAAGCTCATGTTTCCTCACTGTTCTGTACAAGCTAGTTTTTCTTCACACTGGGTAATGCCTTCTGAACTTGTAACAGTGATTATCCGGTTTTCCTTGTTCCCCACAAGCTCTGCTTATCAACTTTTTTCTCTTTGGGAAAATTCAATCATCTCAACATAACAAAATATGGACATTCTTGACATCTTTGAACTTTCAAATTTCTCCTCATCTCTCAAATCCTCACCCTTCTACTTGCCTGTCCTATGAGATGTCCTTCCTTCGTTCTCAGGCAGTTTTATTTCTTCCATCTACAGAGAAAATCTTGCACCATTTGGAATTTTGCTCTCACCCTTTATTATCTGTCTTAGGTGAGGCATACTTTTCTCCTGCTATTCCTTCTGATTCTACACATCCTTGCTGTTTCCTCAAAGTTCAGCAGGAGAATTGTGCAGGTGTGATAGGACACTCCTGTTACCCTAGAACTTTGGAAGTAGAGGCAAGAGGATCAGGGATTTAAGGCTAGCCTCGACAAAATAGACTTTAACACCAGCCTGGGATACATGAGACTCTGCCAAAAGAAGAAGAGAGAAACAGAGAAAAAGGAAGAAAATAATTTTAACTTCTTAAATGCTTTAATAAAATTGATCATAATTCATTAGACCAAATTAATAAAAGCAGAATTTCAGACCTCTTAGAGGTACTTGAACTTGTCCAGGTGTGAGCAGGGCAGGTTCCTCCCATAGACAATGGGCCTCATTTCAGCTTCAGCCTATAGAGGCTCCCTGCATTCTTCTGCTCATGGCTCTTAATTTCTGCACAGATTCAGTATAATATCCTTTTTCTCTACTCTAACTTCTGATTTCATTCTATATCTTCCCTTTCTCTTAGTCTTATTACCATATCTACCATTTTCCCCATATTTACTGTAAATAATTAGATACATTGCATGCGCAAGTCTTATGGTGGTGTCCCCATTTCCCTCCTCCCTACCATGTTTTTGTTGTGGTTTTGTTGTGTTCTTATTGAGGCACTAAGCAGGCCTTGAACTCACCATCCTCCTGCTTTCACCTCCTAAGTGCTAGAGTTACAGGCATGCCTGGTTTGTATATTTCTCTTATAGGATCCATTTTTATACTTGGCCTACCTAGATAATCAAGGATCACTTCCCAATGTCAACATCTTGATCTTGAGTACACCTACAAAATTCCTTTTACAAACATAAAAGACAAAGCATTAGCAAGTACAGAACAGTTCTCCAGTTAATCTTGACGAATGTAGCTCCTGACCCCTCCTCACCAGTGGTCCTCAGAGTAACTGAAATGTGGGATGGGAAAAAAAATTGCTCTCAAATTAGGAAGAAGTGACTAGAAGAGCTGGGTACTGTCGCTGTCCTTCTAAAACAAGATTTCCTAACACACTCTAGCCAATTCCGTTATTTTGCCCTCAAGGTGTAAACACTGACCAGTGTTGGCTGCTTGTTGAGATTCCTCGGCTGAGTTGCAAAGTTTAACCAATGCAGAGGCCATTTCATCCCTATGGAGAGCTTTCCTGAGCCCTGGGCAGGCATTCCATCCAGGCCTCTGCTGTTCCATGATGCATCTGGGAGCAAGAAAGCTGCTTCTCTCAATCAGCTGTGTGAGTATTCTGTTTCGCTGGACTATAGCCAACCGTAGAACTTGCCACCCAAAATGCAGTGGGCTAAAAAAAACAGTGAGAAGTGGGCCAGCTTCACAACAGAATATGTCCCAAGGATTAGAACACAATCCATTATTCAGGGTACTATAGGAAGTTAATTCAAAACAGAAGTTGTCAGTGGTGGAGCGCCTGCCTAGTCTGCCTGAGGCCCTGGGTTCAATCCCTTCAAGTCCTAGCACTGGAAAAAAAAAAAGGGGTAAAATCTAAAACATAGAGAAAACAAAGTTTAGTCATAACCATTAGAGCCTCAAATGTCACCACTTCCTCCAGTGACTGAATGGGATGGAAGGATCTAAAAGAATTCAGAGGAAAGAGAGAAAGAGAGAGAGAAAGAGAACCCAGGAGGATGTGAGGATGGAAAGTGTTCTTTGTGGACAAGCCACATCTACCATTCCCAAGGGTCTTCTTCTCCCATTAGCTCTGTTCACTTCTTTGACCAACCTGTCAGGCAGAATGAGAAACACTACGTACTGGCAAATGGTATATGTGGTTCTGAGCAGAAGAGAAAGAGGGGCAGAGACAAGCCCTTGCAGAAAACATCTGAGGACATGCCAACCAAAGTGAGGGAATTCCATGAACAGACAGCAATAAAGGTCTTTACTTAAATAATTGTTGCTTACATTTCTTGGTCATTTCTAAGATGACTCAGCACAAAATTCTGGGGAACTCAGCTGTGGAAGGACTGAGCACACTACTTTCAGGACTAAGCACGGTGGGGTCTCACAGGCCAGGGGCCCTGGCTTTCCATTTGAACCAGGGCTTGTCTCCAATACAGAGAGGTGGCCATGGTGTCCTCAGCCTCTGATAGTGCTCTTCCTTCCATCGCTTGTCCACGATGGCAGCCACTGTGCAGTAAGTGACAGCAGGGAAGCCAAAGAGCAACACACTCACCAATCAGCTAATCGCAGCACACATGCGTAGACTGTGTGCAAATCAAAATGTGAAGGGGAAGGAAATGAGCTTCTCTGAGGCATGCTTTCACCATGCTGACAGCCACAGAATACGTAAGCAAGGGAACACCGCAGAAACATGAATTGTGTGATTTTTGATGATCCTGCATAAGAATTCAATGGTCCTCAATTTAACTTAATTTTGGCACGACATGAGACAATGATGATATAATATTCATGGGAATGGTTTTTCTGAAATAATTTTAAATAAAAACACCATGATAAGTCAGAGAAAAACATGGAAGGAAGGGGAAACTAGTGTATTTCAGTACCTTTTACAGAACACTTTTCCTGCTTTTTAAACTAGGGGAAATCTCACGTGTTCGTTTTGGACTGGGCCTCACAAATTACATTACAGCCCTGCACACCTATAGCTGATTGGGTTGAGCAGAAGATAATTGGTTCAGAATTGGATTGCATTAAAATCAAAGCCTTGGAGGAATTCAATTACATTTTTGCTGTCCTTTCCTAAAGATAGCTTAGTTCTAAATGTTCACTTCATTTTGTAATTCTCAAGGCTTTCTTTGTTCTGCCAGGATTTAAAACTAGATAATTTGCCCCTTTCAACCCGTAAGGACCTACGTCCTCTAGTCTTCACATTACCTGGATCCTGGAATGTTTGCTGAATTATGAGCTATGGATAACCTCTCAAAGTCAGGTGACAGGCCCATGTGTGCAGAAGGCTGAGCCCTCCGTGCAAGTGCCTGATTAAATCTTTTGTGGTCTTAATTATTGGTAATACCATGTTAAATTTAACTCCAACAGATGTTCTCTATGAAAATATGATAGCACAATCATTTTAGTGGGAATGTTAGAATTTAAATGTTGTCTCGATAGAAATTGTAAACTCCTGAAAGCTGACCACAGCCTCCAACCTTGCAGTATTTTAGTGGAGTTATTTCAAAGTGTTGGTGGTAAGCAGGAGGACATCTGGATTTACTTTCAGAGCAAAGCTTGTTGCTTTACATTTCAAATCAATGGTTCAAACTAAATTCTCTTAGATCCCAGGACCTGTTCAAAGGCTCATCAGAGACCAACAGATAGAACTGTATGTCAGTCCAAAGGCACACTAAGCCTTGTCCTGAACGGCTGCTCCAACTATGCCAGCCCTATGCAATAAACTGAATTCCTGCATAATCTGGTATTTGAAGAAACCAACAAGCCTCTCCTGATCACTACTACAGCAATCAAACGCAAAGAGAACATGAAGAATTCCCTGCTTCTTCTTTTAGCTATTATTGTTGCAAGGCCAACACTTGTTGACCAATTAAAGTCATGCATTGTTAAGCTCCTCTCATCCTAAATGGAGACACTGAATTATTTTAAAAATTCCCCTGGAGATATAATATATATCATAGTGTGTGGAGGAGATGAGCAGGTCAATGGTTTCCAGAAATGGAGGGAAAGGATGTGGAGTGATGATCCAATGGACCAAGATTACCATTAGAAAGGAGGAAGTTCCATAGGAGGAAGAAGTTCTGGCCTTCTATTGCCCATGAGGATGACAATAATATGTTCCATGTGTCAAAATAGCAAGAACAGAAGATGTGAAATCTTCTCAAAGTAAGGAAATGATAAATGTTTGAAGTGATGACTCTATTAACCTGATTTTCCATACATATAGTTATATAAATAACTTTTATGAAATGATATATTCTTTTATATATACTATTCATACAAACTTTGAGCACTTAATATTTGGAACATGTCTCCATTATGTTAAATATTCTTGCATAACATCATTTTAAAGGATAAATGTTATACATCCATCCTAAAAATGTAATCTAATCTACAAAAGAATTCCCTTCACTACGGAGTGGGAGTTTCTCTTGTATGTGATCATCGTGGTCCTTCTGATAGCTCCATATTTTCAAATATCCTGCATTAATTTCCTAGGTTGTTTGTAACTAGAATGACTGGAAAATACTGGGGTAGATTACCCAAATGCCTACATTTCTAAACGGTTGTCCTCTGTCCATTCCATTGACTACCCAGATGGACCCCCAAATTGGATTTTGGCGTCAAACCCGATAACACACACATATGTCAAGATGAAAGGAAAGTTTTAATTACTTAGATAATGAAACTGTTTGGGGAGAGTAGCATGTGCTTCCTATGCCTTGAGAAAACACAGAAAGATTGATCTGGAGTGTTCAATGGTTTCAGCAAGCTTAAAACTGTCACACAGAGAGGTGGAGAGAGTTTTCTGTGCTTTGAGCTTCCCTGACTCTGAAGAAGGAAGTAGCCAGCCTTCCTCGCCAGCTTTCCAGGATGTGGGAAGAAAGAAAAGGATTGAAGCTTGAAAGCTACCAACAGCCAAATCTCAAACATCGAGTCACACCCTTGGTGCACATGCTTCTGCAATGTGACCCTGAGGCTCCTCTCCTTGAGCCATGAAATCTGTTTCTTCAACTCTTAAATTTGGATTGTGAAATACTCTAGCCAATATAAATAGCCAAAAAGGATTTTAAAATTTTTTTCCAGCCTAGGTCTCATGAGACCTTGAACATTTCTTTCTTAATCTCTTAGAACATTTTAATTATATATGAACAAGCCAGTTCCTGCCTGTGGGATGTGTGAAGAGAAGTCCACTGTCCCAAGAGATTTCTTTGTAGAACTTAGAGTTGGTTGATTCAGATGTATGAAAATGTCAAGAAAAGATGAGCAAAACTACATGTATATGATCAAGATTAGCCAAGTCTTGAAGAACCTCCCAGCTGACTTTGTTGATGAGAAATAATAAATGCTTACTTTAAGTCATGGCCTTGTGATGGTTTACGATGCCCCAAGAGCTAAATGATGTTTAGTATAAACACCTAGAACAGACTGTTATCAGGTGTTTTCCCATCAGCAGTACAGTAAGACATCCTTATTTTCTATCCTTGGCATTTTTTAGGATATTTCTCAGTCTGAATGTTTATTTTTAATTTGGCTGATCAGTAATAAAGAGACACAGAATATTTTGAATAGGCTTTCTTTGATCACAGTATGACCTAAAGAACTGTATTCCATATTCATTACGCAACATTAAGGCAGAGTTATACATTTTTATTTAACTTTGTAAATTTGTTTGGCCCTTAATATGAAAGTTTGGTTTCATACCACCTATCCTACTTCCCATAAACACATTCTCACAGGAGTTATAGATTAATGTCCATTATAAGCAAATAGCCATAGGTACTGAAAACACAAACTCTACTCTTCAATGTTCAATACAAGGTAAAAGGGTTACAGGGGTAAGAATTGTCCTAAGGTTAGGTAATGAGAAGAGAAATCAAATCAGAACTTCTCAAGATGAATATTCTAAGAACTCCTGATATAAATGAAAGAAAATGGGATAAAGTATGATGGGAAATTAAACTCGAGAAAAACAGCATACTTTTGTGCTAACAAGATGGTCACAGGAAGTCAGGATCCAAGAAGATAGAATGAGGATCTAAGGCTGTAGATCCATCTCCTTGACTGGGCAAAAGGTATTAGAGGTCGTTCACGAGCCACCCTGAGCTAGCAGCCCCAAAGGGAGGGGGATGGAGAGGGCTGGTGAAAGTTTATTTCTTAGTAAAATTGGAAGCAAGATCATAAGTTGAGGTTAAAGCTGGAGAGGAAAGCATTAGAGGTTAGAAGAGAGAGTGCATGGAGCAGAGAATGTGGATCTGGAGTGCCCACCTAACCTGCACAGAGTGCCAACCCAATCCTGAGTATTTGTGTATGCTGTCACAGGCCTGTAATCCTAGCACTCAG
Organism: Zapus hudsonius; assembly: GCA_004024765.1. Taxonomy (NCBI): domain Eukaryota; kingdom Metazoa; phylum Chordata; class Mammalia; order Rodentia; family Dipodidae; genus Zapus; species Zapus hudsonius. The sequence goes on along the minus strand of PVHP010003962.1, from coordinate 20,785 downwards.
GAGGCAGAAACAGGAGGATCAGAAACTCAAGATTGTCCTCAGTTATATAGTCAGCTTGAGTCCAGCCTGTACTTTATAGGACCCTATCTCTAAAGAGAGAGATAGGAAGAGAGAAAAAGAGAAGACATAAGGGCCGTCGCATGGCGTGTCTCCACACATTCGGTGTCCAAACATTCACAATACTGACACTAACAGACCAGCTTGAAAATCACAAGACAGAGAAATTTGTGCATTAATGGAGATTTCATGATATTCAGAATATGATTATTATCTTATATGTGATAAGTATATAGTAGTTGCATTTAAACAGACTATATGGTCAATAATACTATACTGAAATAAGTACACAGGAAGTCATTTTCTATTTTGTGATTCCTTCAAAATAATCCATCGGAGGGAAGCCAAATTCCCTGCTGATGAAATCAGGTTGGCAGTGAGCAGAGTGCTCACCACATGCTTGGTATGGACTCATGCTATAGTTCTCTCTGGTTTTTTTTTTTTTGTGCATTGTGTGAAGTCTCCTATAATAATATAAAAACTCTTTTAACTTTATCAAAATTTATGTCCATGATCATATGAAAATCCGTTCACGTTGAGATGATAGAAGGGAATCTATTTGGGTTTCTAAAAGTATTTTTGTTGACATTATTCCAAGAGAAGAACTGGAGACCCAGAAAACAGAATGGAACAATTACTATAACGTGTCAAAATGTGACTTAATTTCTAGTAGTTATAATGACTTTTCATGAGTAAAAAACTGTACTTAAAAGAACTCTTTTTTTCAGATTGAATATTCAGGTGAAATTCAATGACTAACTTTCTGAAAGCATGTGCAAATGCTTTCCGGTTTTTCTCATTCTTTACTACATGACTATGTGCCATTGTTGATGGAACACAATTTTCCAAATGGAAAATATCTTTTGTACTATAAAAGATAAACAACCTTTATATGTGTGGATGATTTGCTGTCTGGGTGTGACACATGTATGCATGGCTCATATTTTCTGACTTGGTTTACTCCAGTGAAGGAAAAAAGACATGTTTGTGGTGAACATCAATATCACTGAAATTCTCCAAAGATCAGAATCTTGTAATCAGCTATGCCCAGGGCCAGTTTGTTTTCGACCATCCCTTAGTCATAAGAGTTCTTGGCCAACTTTGGTGAAATCCACAATGGACCAGCCACCAGAGCAGCTGACAGCCATCATCCTCTCAGTTTGGAATGCAAAGTCTTGCTTTGGTGTGGAGTCAAAGCTTTTCTTAGGAAGTGAAAGACCACTAAACATAGGGACAGTGTCAGATGGAACATACCAGAAGCCATCTAAGAACAAGGTCATGCTCACTCTAAATGAATACCACAAAAGCCCATTGGAGACTCTGTTCTTCAGATCTGGATACAAGCAAAGAGAAAAGGCACCAGAGTGGCCAACACTTTCCTCCAGGCTGGGGTCTGGAACACAGAATGAAAGTCTCTTTATTTTCCCCTGACCATCCTCCATACCCACACATACACCTTCAATTTAGCCATATGCCACATGAAACAGTAGATAAGCCCAAAGGAGGGCACATTTCAGTTCACAGAAAACCAGTTTTCCTTTTAAGTATAAAGTTTCCCCCAAGATTGTAAATATGCTTTCTGTTGACCCCACTTCACCATTGTGTTAAGTTAGCTATTATGAAATAACCATATTCTGTGGGTAATAAAATATCTCGATGGTCTAACCTGTGCTTGGACTCCAAAGTGAGTAAACAGGAAAATGGTTCCTCAGTGTGGACTCTTTCCAGTCTTATCCAACTCTCAAAGGCTGAAAGAAAATGTAGGTAGGATCCATCTATTGGTCTGTCTACAATTCTTTCCCATAAAGTTTCCTAAATGCAAAAAGAAAATAAGTAACAGGGCTCCAGATCCTTAATGTGCATCCTCTCGCATGTAGACTCAGCAAGGTAGTTTCATGGGCACCCTTTTACCCCAAAATGATTTGACTATGTCCTCAACCTCCTATTGTGGTTAGCCTATCATAACTCTCAGGCATGTGCTGTCCACCCCATGAACCAGCACACTGTAAAACTGTTGTTTTCACATTTCTCCCAATAAATTTCAGACAATAAATCTGGTTCCTATTATATTTTTTAACAGTGGAAATGTGTTTGTGATAAAAGAAAAAAAAACTTGTTCAGTCGAAAGGAAGTACAATGCATAGTATTCCGCAGTTTATGAATCTCCTGTCAAAAGAAATGATGGAAGAACTTTCACAGGATAAGATGTCACAACATAGGAAAAAGAACTTGTAAAACGTAGCATATGGTTTTCGCTTACAAGGATGATATCTGATAATATTTAAGCCAACATTATTGACCAGGAAGTTCAAAAAGTCATTACTCCAACCCTGAGGAGAGGATGTGGTACAACAGGCATTTTCTTTCAGGAGAAACAGCTCCTACATTTGCCTAGGAACAGACATGTGGGATTTTTGCAGCAGTCTAATAAAAGAAACAATTTCTGCTTTCCTCTCTGAGAATCACGAATGATGCTTCCCATAATGAGTAGTTTATAAAGACAATACAAAGGAGCCTGGTGCAATTGTGGTTAGAAAGCTTGAATTGAAGCATTAGGCCTATTCTAGGAAGTCTAAATACAATTTGGAAGAGAAAAACGACTTTGTATCCATGCTCCAGATATTTCTTCTCATCTTTCATGCTTTGGTCTGAAATTGGGGCTCATTGATTTTTATTTAAGAGTATCCAGGCAATCTTTCAAGAAATTCTGCTTCTTCCCAAATCATTATCTACCCGAAAACTCTCAATTAAACCCAATTTCAGCCTATGAACTATGTCAACATTTACTGAACATTTTTATCACTTGTACCAGCATTGGATATTAAATGGAAACTTGTTAACTGAGCTTTAAAATATTTATGTATTATGAAAACAACATTCAATTTTACCGTCCTTCCTACAGTAAGTACTGAGGAAAGGAAAATTTAAATTTCTTGTACCGGGGATGTAGCATAGTGGTTAAGCACATGTCTAGAATGTCAAAGATCCTGGGTTCTGTCTCCATCATTAATATATAGACAATGATATCAATGAATAGACCTAATAAGGCAAAGCATGCATAAGCAAGCAAATACACTGAAAGATAATATAGTAATGATTGGATAACTAAATATAGACAGCTATAAGTAGGAAAGCAATTCTAGAATGTATATTTAGAGAAAATATTTTTCAGTGGTCAAATGAGTCAGGAAGGTAATTCTCTATACGTTCCTACCTTTCTGAGGCAGGTCAGGTAGGATGCATGATCTTGAGTTTTCAGTGATGTGGGTATTAAATTTCACACCAATATTTTATAAAATATCATCATTTTATTAAAGAGTTTTCCTAACCTGTCACATTTAACTTTATAATCTATTGTTATAATTGGCATCTGTGATGGTTAGGTTTTGTTGTCAACTTGATCTTTACAATTATCTTAGGTGGGTCTCTGAGGATGTTCACAGAAAGGCGGCCTCTCAGTAGGGGGCAGGATGTAAGGAAGCTCAGGAGAGCTGGAATTAAACATCCCTTCCTGTGTGGGCAGTGCAAGAAGGAAATTCTAGAGACACAGGAAGCCATTACGTCTGAGAAAGCATTGTAAGACCCCACTCTAAGGCTATATAAAGGGGAAGAATTTCTCTCCCCTCATCTCCTACCTGTTTGCTGTTCTGTGTGTGGTGTTGGTGATGGGTTTCTCTCTCTCTGCTTGGACCTGTAAAAGAGGGCCAACCCCTTTCACCATTATGGAACTTCCCCTGGATCTGTATCTTCAATAAATTCTTTCCTCCGATAAACTGTGCCTGGTTTGGAGATTCATCCCAGTGGTGTATGGCTGACTGTGACAGCATCACAAGCACAGAGAAAAGTTGCAGAGAGTTTTCATTCCAGGATAGCTTTAAGAACAAGACAGGTAAATAGGTATAACTCAAGTCGTGAAATATGAATATGAATATTACTCGAGCATGAGAATGCCAAGGACCAGCAATATGTGTTTCCTCCTACCAGTTCAAGTCTGAGAATAAAGGATCAAAAGGGACAATAGTGTTAGAAATACATATCCCATGTGTGGTACAAATAGGCGAGTGCATGTTAAGAACTTTTTCAGGTTTGTAATTAACACTGAGAAAGTCTAATTTCTATAAGTATGCAAATAAGTTACATATATCATTAAGGATCCATCAAAGAAACAACATTTTAAAGAAAGGTGAGCTCAGGGGACTGGAGTCCTGGACCATTAGGGCCATATTTACTATATGACCTTGAAGCAATTTACCTCATCTGCTCCTTGTCCGTTCTTTCAAGCTTAAAAAGTAGGACAATAATCCTTGGCTACCTCACAAGATGGTTATAAACATCAAATGAAACAATGAATATTTATGTACTTCATAAAGTAAAAAATGCTTACCCAGAATGAAGTGCTATTTTTATTGTGTGTGCTGAATGAGAAAGGAAAGTTTGAGGTTTCCAGCTAATTGTCTTTAAAAATCTGAAACACATGCTGTAGTCATTATGTTTTCGTGTCTCTCCTTTCTTTTCTTTAGAATTATAAAATGATGGATACTATGGATCTGAAAATCATTAGGCTGGAATATTTCCACCTCTCTCAACCACAAATATCTGTCTAGCAAGCAAAACTGGATGCCGAATGCCCTAATAGTATTCATAGGGGCAGAGAGTCTTTGATGCTGTGAACGTTGAAATGCTTCACCATTTCCAGTTGGCTCCCATTTGTTTAAAAAACATCACATGAGCTTATTTTGAAGAAACTCAGAATTATTTCATATACATCCTCCATACAATTTCACATTGATTCTGGGATCTTCTGAAAGAGTATATCACCAAGGATTTCATAAACAATGAAGAAGTAAAGGCATCCTGTTATGTGGAAATTCTCCTTAGCATCCTGGGAACAATGTTCATTTGAATAGAAATGAATAACCAGGCCATCAGTGGAGAAAGTACACATGGAGAATTGTTTTCCTGCCAGTAGGCACCAAAGTGTGATATGCATAAACCAGAAGAAAGGTAAGAGGAACCATGGAAGTATGTGATGAACACATCAGAACTTCTAATGATTTGTGAAAGTAAAGAAGCCTGCAGTAGAACTTTGTGACTAATTTTTGAACTTCTGGGATATACGGTATAAATGAATAAATAAATACTTATAATGCAGGGTATACTTTTGCTCAAATGCCTTTCATTGATAAGAAGAAAATAAAAAATCTTGGAGATGCACCAGCCTAGAAATTCAGAAAAGGGTTAGACTTGGTTGCATTTTCTCTGAAAGGCACATAAGCAGCTTCCAAGGACAACAAAATGAAACCGAGCACCCTTTGACCAGAAAGCATATTAACAATGAGGTATATAAGTGACCTCCAGGTCACAGTGTTTCTCAGAGCAGATAGTACTAGTTCACTGGGAACACAGTTTCATAATGAGGAGATCGGGAGAGGAGGGAGTGAGGAAATGCATGGGAGGAAGTGAACAGCAGGGAAGCAATGGCTGATATAGTACTACTAACTGATAGAAGCAACTACAAAGTTCTCATGCTCATATCATGTTTTACAACCTCCTTCATATTGGTAAACCATGTTCTTTGTTCCCAAGGCAAAGGAAACTCTCAAAACTCAGATACAAGATAGTAAAAAAAAAGCCAATTTTGCTCTTATATGGAAATAAAAAGCAAAGTGTATTCACATACTTTCCTCCCCTTTCTCATGTTGTTTCTCTGCCTAAGGTCAGAATAGTCAGCTCAGAATAAAGAGGTGACAGCCTCTGCCGGCCCTGCATTTTCCTGGGAACTGCAAATTACACAGTCTGACAACAACCAAGAAAATCATCCAGGTAGGAAGCTGGAAACTTGGACTCTAGAACTTTTCCTGACAGAGTTCATGAGGTGGTTTGATGTAGAATGTCCTCCCCTCACCCCCCCCCCACCATAGCCGCAAGGGTTTGTTATCAATCTTCATCCTTGGTCGCCAGCAGGTGGAGCCTTGCTGGAGAAGGTGTCACTGGGGTGGACCCTTGTGTCCCTCCTTAGCTTGCTCAGAAAAATTCCTTCCTGCTGCTGTGCAAGCTCCGGCTCCCCGCTTATCTGTTCTGCTATGCTTTTTCCCTTCACGATGAAATTTCCCCTGAAAACTGTGAGCTGTAATACACCCTTTCCTTCCCTGAGCTGCTTATGGTCAGCTGTGATTTTTCTTTTTTTTACCAGCAATGAGAATGTAACTGTAAAGTTCATAACTCAATACATTAACTTTGGAAAGAAGTTATATACACATTCACTGCCCTCATTTATTTGATTCCTAAACCCCCAGCTCTAATTACATACATTCTCACATTAATCTCATCATACTGAAATGAGTTTAAAGAATTTAGAGGAAAATAAATATAATATTAATTCAAATGACAGAGGATTATAGCAGAAAAAAAACAGAAAGAGACAAAGAAACAAATGGAAATTTTTTTAAATGAAAAATACTGTATCTAAAATGTAGAAATAGTCCAGTCCTCTCAACCAACTGAGAATCACTGCAATGTGGAAAAATGACCCATATCCAAATCCAAGCTGTGTTCATGAGAAGAAGAGGGAATCAGGGTAAAAACACCCCCCCACACACACATACACACTGTCTTCACTCATCTAGATACTTTTAAGTTTCGCCTTCCACGGTATCCAGGGGTCTCTGGTAGGTCTCAGCTCTTGGTACACATAAGTAGTGATCTGTTCAATAAAGTGCCCATGGATAAGCTCATCAGCTACTGTATCATTGCTATGAACAAATATGTGACAGAAGCAATTTATGGAAGAAAAGATTTTAATTGAGCATATGGTTCCAGACGGATTGACTCCATCGTGACAGGGAAGACAAGGAGACAGGAGTGGGAAGCCAGCTCATCACATTTCAACCAGAGTCAAGAAACAGATGGTATAAAGGAAATGAGGCTGGACCATAAAACCCTAAGGCCTCCTCTGCCTAGTGGCCCACTTCCTCACACATGACTCCACCATCTAAAGTTTTCACAACCTTCCCAAACAGCTTGGCCAGCTGGGCACATATGAGCTATGGTGGACATTTCACTTCAACATGGGTTCTCTGATCCCATCTCCAGTCACTGATGCAGTTTGTTAGGATCACCTCCCAGAAACAGCTACCTGTCTGCAAGCTGTCACAGAAAGCTCTGCTTAAAGCCTGGAGACTCGCCACAGGCAGAAAGAAAAAATGAGAGTTGTCAGGCAACAGTGTATCTTTAATTTTAAAAAATGGACTGATTGGACTGGAGAAATTGCTCAATGGCTAAAGCACTTGCTTGCAAAAAGCCTAACTACCCTGGTTGGATCCCCAGAACACACGTAAAGCCAAATGTACAGTGGTGCATGCATCTGGAGTTCGTTTGATGTGGCTGGAGGCCCTGGCACACCATTGTCTCTCTACTTGCAAAGAAATAAAATAATTTAAAATTCTCTGATTACTTATGACTATGTCCATTTCATGGACTGTGTACACATGCTAACCATATATGAGTGAATGCTTTGAATTTTTTAATGTTATGCATATGTGTTATGTTAAAATAGGAAATTTTAAGTACTCCTATTTATAGTGTCAATACTCTGATGAGTATGATGGCTCACACTTGTAATCCCCTCATGTGGTAGGCTGAAGCAGAAAGATTGCCAGAAGTTTAATGCCACAGATAAGAAACGCTAGGCTCCATTGTTATAAGAAGTATCAAACTTCACATGTAGATGCTGCATTATAGTTTGGAAATGATAAGAAAAGAAAGCCATCAGCCCAACCCATAAGACAGAAAAAAACCTAAATTCATAAACTTGTGATATAGGATCAACTATTAAGCTAGTAGCTCATATAATACTAAAAGACGTGCCATAAATCAGTTTGACTGTGATTGCTAAATAAGTTTAACCTGGGTTCTTCATGAAACAGACCTGAAAGAACAGGTTAGGATCCATCGCTTAATTCAGGTGTTGTTCCCCAGAAGATCAAACAAAAATGACAGAGGAGTCCCAGATTATAAATGATTTCACAATTTGTTTACCAGAAAGTGGAATTTGGAACAGTATAATGACAGGATGGACATTTGCGACTCGGTGACAGTACGTGGAAACAACTATATATCAGAGGCACTGTGGCAAAGAGAAAACTCCAGAAGGATAAAAATGCTTGAGGCATGATATAACAGATTTTTGCACAAATGAGAAGTTTTAGGAAGATTGGAAGTGTACTTAATCAAGAATGAACAGAAGTATCCAATTGTTGATAAATGCAAAGAAGTATATGTAGTTGAAAGCAATATGTTCTGTTAGTGAGAATATTAAAAATGGACCTAGCCAACTTGGCCAGTCATCTGCAAGACAGGTGTGTGTGTGTGTGTGTGTGTGTGTGTGTGTGTGTGTGTGTGTGTGTGTGTGTGTGCAAGTGTGCATGGATGCACATAAAATAGCATACGCTGGTAGTCAGAGGCAAGGGGTGGTTGTTGATGTTGGTGGTGGTGGTAATTATATCAACTACATCTTAAATCCCACAGAACAGTCTCTCCCTCACTCATCTCTTACTTTAGTTCCTGGACAGCAAGAGTCTTATATAAGCTTACTGCAAGTTCCCGTAGGTGATCCTTTATAGCACCTTGATTTAAGTCCCTAGGGTGTGCCTCTTCCTTCTTTAGCCAGGGATTCCTCGGGTAGAATCTTCTTTCTTCTTCTACATTCCCACAACTGTGAACACACAGACGTGAACCCACCGTGTAGTAAGACTAATCAGGGAAGAAAGCCAATGAATATCCACTCCCTGCTCCAATTTCCTTAGGTACAGGTCTCAAGTGTTTCTGTTGGAGCAGTGAGCTAAGCAAGGCATCTTTCATTGTCTCTTTCTTCTTTCTGCTTTCTTCTCCTTTTCACTTCTGTTTTATCTCTTGGACCATACACCTGATTAAACACTAGACTACTAGCCTTTAACCCTCTCTCTCAGGTCGGCTTTATAAAGAACTGATGTTGAAGGCTATCATAACAAAGATGATGATGACATCATACTACCAATATATTCCAGATTTACAGGCAGGGTGAAGTCTTCTGCAATTCCTCCTCAATTAATTCTGAAACTAGTGACTTGCTGATGAGACTATAGACATTCACTCACTGACATTTTCTCTCTCCAAACAAAATAAGAGAAAATACGTCTAAATTAATAGACATTTCTAGTTTGTTTTCATAACAGATCTAACACTGATTCTATGAATACATTACCAAATACTTTTAGATCACCCATTTTCATTATCATCTCATTAATTCTGGTAGTGGAATAATTTACCTATTTATAATCATCATTGTTGGAGAGAGTCTCACTGATATCTAACATTTTTCTGTAATGACATTCTGGAGACAGCATAGAGAGCTACCAAGTATCTTGGAATCTTCAGGGTGTATATTAGCTGTTTCTGAGCATCTTTACATTTTAGAGATTGTCTTGATGATGCAGCATTCAAATATGAAAATCAGAAAACTGAATAAGTATAAAAGATTGTTTACATTTCTTCCTGACGGAATTTCTGTTTGTATCACATAAAACCACGTAGACAGGATCTGTTTTGCAAAATCCCCATCTGTAATTGGTTCTCCTTACTTCCTTACTGATTCAGCACACTTCAGACACGGGAATCCATGCGGAATAACAGCTCCTCCTGGGTATTTACATTGTAGCTATACACAGAGGCATTCTTTAAATCAGGATTAATGAAGATAAAATTGCTTGTTGGGAATCAGTGGATATTTGTCCTGGAATAAAAATGATATAGTTTATGAATTACTGAATATATACATTCTTAAAGTACAGTCAATTTAATATATTCTACAGTATAGATCTCTTGTTGATTTTTTACTCAGCTTCCCTTCAGGGAATGGTTGAAATGCCTGCTAGGAATAGCTAAGGACAGTGTGGCTCTTCTGTTCCTGTTCAGATCTGCTTTCCTCATTTAATATTCCTCATCGGTGGGCCATGTTAACTTCATGCCAAACAAATTCCATTTTAAGCATCACTTCCTGATATCAGAGCCTCTGATTCAATTGACATATATTTAGGTTTTCTAGCCATGAATGAAGTTTGTAATTATAGTGTCTAAGGCTTTCCCAGGCCTTGACAGTGTCCTGTAAAAGGGTGTGCAACCCCAAAGCCTTCTCCTTGCACAAGATCTTATCGGCACCATTCCTTTTATATGTGTGACTCTGAAGGACCACATCCTTCTGGCTACTTATGCTTGTAAGTTGCCTGCTTGGTACCATGGGTCAGGTTGAGGTTTGGAATGAAGCATATACAAAATAGTGGTGTGTATAGATGAAGAGATTGTTGTGTTACTGAATTCTCTTTGTGTATCTATGCTTCTTATTGATTTCTGAAATCCTAGATAATTCATAAAATACATTATAACAAACATTAATTTATGAACCAAGTGAAATTTCTGTCAAAGAAGAAATACTTTGCAGGTTAACTGAATTAGTTAAGGAAATATTAATTTCCCAGATTAATTCCTACTATATCATAGTTTACAAATAATAGCAACTTTCTGTTGCTTCTAAGAATACAAATATGGTTCCAGTCAAAGAAAATCCTTACTGGACTGGAGAGATGGCTCAGCGGTTAAAAGCACTTGCTTGCAAAGTCTGACTGCTGGGTTCAGAAATTCCCCAGTACTCACATAAAGCCAGAACCACCAAGTGACACATGTCACTGGAATTCCTTTGCAGTAGAATCTGACATGCCCATTCTCTTTATATATATCCTCTTTTTCTCTAGATAGATAGATAGATAGATAGATAGATAGATAGATAGATAGATAGATAGATAGATATAAATAGATATATATATATATTCTCTTTCTCTCTTAAATAAATATTTTAAAAAACACGTCCTAACAAATACTTTATATAGGGGACGTTAAGTTTAAAATTACAAATTCAAAGACCCTGATACAACATTTCTAAGTTTCCCATAAAAGTATTTCCATGTATATGAAAAGATGGAAAATGTTAAAATGTAACTTAAAAAAAATGGTCTGCAAGAACTTCCTTCCTACCAGAAGGAATGAGACAACAAAACAGAGGGGGAATGCCTAGAAAGAGACGGGGCCTCAGGAATAGGGGATGGAGGAAAAGAGAAAAAGATGATGGGCTGGACACGTGATCAGATTACAGGATGTTCATATGTTAAAGTTCTCAATTAAAAGAAATTTCTTCCTTACTTATTAAGGCAATCAGATTCAAAAACTAAATGAGTAAGTAGCCTTCTACATCATAGCTGCCTGAAAAAATGTCTTTAGTCTCACGCCCTCAATCCCAAACCTTGCTAAGTGCCAAGGCTAAGAGTACAGTCTAGAGGAGGCTATGTTTATACAATTACTTCAGGTATATTTATAGTTCTTGTCCTAGTTTTATGACAACTTGCTGGAAATAATACAAGTGATATTAATTTTGCAGAAAATTAAAGAGGGAGAGGAAAGAGAACCCATGTGACTTTGAACATTTTCTACATGCAAAAATAATCAAAACCCCAAATTTCAAAAGCAAATGTGTATCGCAAAGGATGAGGGAGCAATTCAGAACTGGAGGAACAATGTAGATCATTTGGGCAGGTAATTTGTATATATTAATCAGAATCAAATCTCTTTAGTCAGAAATTGGGATTTCCTGTTGATTTTTCATCAATTGCACACCAGAGCAGTAGGCAAATTATTCTCCATCATACATCACATTACCCCTATGTGAGTTATGTTCCTATCCCACGAAATTAAGCACAAATGAAATTTTTACTGAATTTTGCTATCATATTACTACACTCTATTAATTAATTACTGCTAATAGGATACATATGTGTACTTAAAATGATAAACCAGGAAATGACTAGCTTATAAAAAGAAGTTAGCTTTAACAGGTAGAGAAGAGAGGCAAAGAGGTGGCTGGTTTAAGGGCTGATGTTTTATTTAGCATTAGAAGCAGCTAAGCCAGCTCCAAATTCTTCATTACCTTACATGGGATTCGAATACCATTAAATTAAATTGTATTTCTTCATAAGATCTAATGTTTAGCTTTTCTAATTTTACCTATAATGAAATTGAAGTAGAGCTGCATGCAGTCATTTGGAAAAAATTGGGTTTCATCAGCTGTACTCTAAATAGCAGCCTTTTGCTTAACCTTAGTAAGTGGTCTGATTTTTTAACGTGTTTATTGGCTTAAAATTACATATATTAACACAACAGTATGCTCAGTATCATAGGTTCTTAGATAAAGCCATTGAATCCATGATGACATTCCCTCATATGCATTAGTTATTCTCTGCCCCCCCATGACTCTTACATTCTTTCCGCCCCCTCTTCTGCAAATTTCCCTGAGTCATAGTGGGTGAGTTTATATTTTGCATCATTATTAGGTTTATAAGAGTCTGTAGATTTGTATTTTGGACAATTTTGGGCCCCCTTGGTGCCTCTCTCTATCGTCCTTCCCCAGGTTATCTGCCTTGCTGTGGGAGTAGCTCTTTTGCTCGCCATCTCACTTCCTTAGCGGTTGCGTTAGGGCTCTAAATGGTGAGCTTGAGGTGAATGGTCTCCTGCTTGGGTGTTCCCCATCAAGTCAGGTCCCTTTGGTGGAGTTCTTTTGTCCCCGGGTCTCGTTGCTTCCTGAAAAATACAAGCAGAGTCTCCAGCGGAGAGTGAGATCATTATTGGTCAATCGAGACAAATATTGCTAGGTTGGTGAGCGTTTGGCGGGTGTAGCCTTTCTGATTTTTTGATATGGAAACTTTCTGCCTCTTTTACTGGAACTTGATCCCAAGCATTAAACTTGAAAACCAAACTTCTTATCACAGTTGCTGAATTCCAAAGAAAAAAAAGTTTTATCTCAATGCAGTTACTTGAATCAAAATATTTATGTTTACACTTAGAAGCCCATGGCTCACTTTTTTGATATTTACATTTAATAATTCATGTCAGGTATGTATTAATGCAGTTGCATGAGAACAGTAATTTCCAAAATCACTCTTCACTTTCCTCAGGCATTGCTGAGAGCTCAGTGAGAGGTGCAGCCTTGAGTGGGGAAAAGTACTAGTGTGAAATTCAGGGACCAATTTTTTTTCCAAGTTCAGAAGCTGTTTCTCCAGTCCCCTAGTTTCTCCATGTTTCTTGTCTTCTCAAGTATAAGATTAAGTAGCAATAATAATTAATAATTATGTCATCACTGTTAATATGAAAATAAGTAACATTTATTGGGTGCTTGTCCTACGTTGCACAGTAAGTTGGACACTTTTCCCTATAAGATCTGCTTTAAAATCACAGGCCTCAGCATCATTAAGAACTCCTTCTCCATTTTACCACTGAGGACCAAAAGGGTTTAGAAACTTTCCCAAGGTTTCATTGTGAAGAAAGGCCAGGACCAAGAAATTACCTAAGGTCTAAATTAGGAAGAAAAGATATTGAAAGGCCCTTTGAATAGTAATCATATTGAAAAATAATGCCTAAACATGATACTTTTGAAACAAATATATTATTCATCTCTCTAAAAATTATTCCCTATTGGGATATCTTTATAATGATATCTAGTATAATTTGATTTGTAATCTTTTGCACAAGCATAGCTACTACTTGAAAGGAGGACCACCTGGGACTTTATATAAAATACCATGCAATCTAATATTACGTTTTGTTAATGTTCAATTAACCATTTTTTTCCTTTTTACATCATAGCTTCAATGCCTTGTTCAGCTGTGCAATTGAAATCTTTGACTGAGATGTAATTTCATCATTTGTAAAGGCAGAAACAATGAACCCGTCTGTACTCAAATTAATTTTAGTAGGGCATATACACTAAAGTGTTTAGCCAGAGCAACAAGGTTAATGCCAATTCTGTTATCCACTTAGCAATCACTTGGAATTCTAATGCATTGCAAAAACTTATTTAAAGATTTACATTGGCACAACAGGACTGCTCCATTCATTCCACATCCAAGAACAATGAACGGCTTACATTTTGTGATCTTTTTCACATTATGTTGGAGCTTTTAGCTTGTAATATTCCCCCCTCTTCTGGTGACTCACCATTGTGTCATCTCCTTCTAGAACATCTTCCTCATTGCTCTGCTAAAGACCATACAAACACATGCTCAAATGAGGGAGCTGGTTCCTTTCTCTAGAGGTATCTGTTATTCTATAACATGCACTATAGTGTAATTAGCTATCTATGTGGCCTTTCACCCAAGTCAGAAGATTACCTTTCCAGATGGCTTTATATGTACAAAAACAGCCTATCCTTGGTCTGTGAAGGCTAGCTCCATGGCGAGCTCTGCATCAAGCTGTGGACCAGGCTGCTCTCCTCCTGCCAAGTTTACATGGGTATTACTTCTGGGGCCCAGTTTCCACTGGTGATGGTCATGGAACGATATCAATAAATAAAGACCAACTGCACAAACAAATCTTACGTGATTACTTCTCCCATTTCTGCTCATTTCCTTTTTGCAAATATAACATATGTGGACAAACATATCCTCAGAGAAGCAGAGAAATATCCTTCACCCTATAAACCAATGGCAAGACTATGGATTATGGTGTCACTGCAGGGAAGTGAAGGGTTGTGACCAAATGATGCTGGACAAATTGGATGCTAAAAAAATGAAACTAGACCCACTCCTTTCACCATTCACAAAAATCAACTCCAAATGGATGAAAGACCTTAACATAAGACCTGAAACTCTGAAAACCCTAGAAGAAAAAATAGGGGGAACTCTCCATGAGATAGGAGTAGGGAAAAACTTCCTGAACTCAACCCCAGTAGCCCAGGAAATTCAACAATCACTCAACTAATGGTATCCCATCAAGCTAAAAAGCTTCTGTAAAGACAAACATACAATACATAGAGCCAACAGACCATCATCAGATCAGGAGAAAATCTTTGCCAGCTATACCATAGACAGAGACCTAATATCTAGAATCTACAAAAAACTCAGAAAATTAAGTAATAAAAAAATCAAACATTCCACTAAAAAAATGGGGCAGCAAAATGAACAGGGAATTCACAGAGGAGGAAATACTAGTGGCCAACTCTCATTTAGGAAAATGTTCAATGTCCTTATCATCAGGGAAATGCAAATCAAAACAACAGTGAGATTCCATCTGATTCCAGTAAGACTAGCAATCATAAAAATATCTACCAACAATACATGTTGGTGAGGATGCAGAGAAAAAAGAATCCTCATTCACTGCTGTTGGGATTGCAAACTTGTACAACCACTGCAGAAATCAGTGTGGAGACTCCTGAATAGGATGGACCCAGCTATTCCTCTACTGGGCATCTACCCTCAAGGCTCCCCTCTTCAATACAGAAACATTTGCTCAACCATGTTTATAGCCACTCAATTCATAATAGCTAAGAATTGGAATCAACCCAAATGCCCATCACTGGATGAATGGGTATCAAAGTTGTGGTACATTTACACCATGGAATTCTACTTGGCTGAAAGGAAAAATGACATAATGAAAATTGCAGGAAAGTGGATGGGACCAAGAACATCACATTTCACACAAGAGCAGAGAGACAAATGTCACATATTCTCCCTCATCTGCAGTTGCTAATCAGGTTAAGCTTGAACAGTAAGCAAACCTGACATGCAAATCAAATCAACAGTCAATAGGGATGGAAGGGAATGGAGGAAGGGAATGGGAGGACAAGGGGAGATATACACAAAACTAAGTCAAAAATGAATACGCACCATAGAATCCTACTCTCGGATAATAGACTAAACAATATCACTCTCTAGAGAAATGTGGGGATATCATTTGGTAAGGGCACTGAAGAGGGTGGGATGAAGCCTAACTCTAATATAATTGCCTTTGGCTTGTATCTCCCTGTGCCAAAAATCAGTTATTTCCCACATTGAGCTGTTGATCGGAGAGACCTATGAGATCCCCAAAACAAGACAGGCTTCTGTCAAAGCACTTGATTACCCATCCCCAAGCAAAAGATAAGACACTACTGCTGAAGACACCACAGGCTGCTGTCACACACCAAGAGACCCCGCAGGAACCTGAAAGGAAGCCAGCTCCCAGATGGTTAGCCCATATAGTGTGGATAGTGCTACGTGAGCTGTCAAGGGAAATTGGCCCACGATGTTGGAGAAAGCAGAAGAAACTTTTTTATGACAGAGATCAGCGTGATAAGAATTACCTGTGCAAGAGTGGCACTTAACCTAGGCAGGTAATTATGCCTCTCAGATTGGCTAAGAAATCAGCTTGGTGGCAAGGAACGTTCATAGATCCAGCATTGTATCAGGTTTAAACAAGCAATATTGGCTATGAATGCAGTAGCCACTTCATGTCTGGAAGACAGAATTCCAATCCTCTGGCTCTTCCGTTCTTTGTGGCTCCTCTTCCACAATGTCCCTGAGTGTTGGAAGGGGTATTATCTATGTCTTATTTAGCACTGAGCTCTCAAAAGTCTTTTTTTTCTCAGCACTTGATGACTGTTGAGTCTCTCCAAGAGTCACTGCCATCTGCAAAAAAGAAGTTTCTCTGATCAAAGGTAATAACAGTACTAATCTATGTCATAAGCTTATATACTTAGAGGGCAATTTGATGGACACAAGATACAATTAACCAAACAATAATAATTCCCTCCCAGGGCCATATGCTTTTGACAAGGTTTTCAGTACCAGGCATAAATTCCCTTCCATAGTGTGAGCTTCACATCCAATCAAAGAGCAGTTGGTCACACCCATAGAAGTCATGCCACTATTGCACCAGTGGGCACATCTTTCTTGTCTGGTCAGCTCATCAAGTCCACTACTAGCTAAGACTACCAGTGGCTTTTCTTCTCTAAAAGCCTACATAGAACTTTCTAGCATTATGACACTAGTCAGGAGGGAAGAGGCTTCCAACACAGTTCCCACTTGATTTCTCAGTATCCAACAACCAAAACGTGGTAATTTTAGCAATAGGCTCTTACTATCTAGTTCTGGTGGGTAACTAAAAATATTGGCAATCTCTCTCTCTCTCTCTCTCTCTCTCTCTCTCTCTCTCTCTCTCTCTCTCTCTCTCTCTCTCTCTCTCTCTCTCTGTGCTTGAAAATGAATAGGCTGCAGAAGGATCTCTGAATTTCCAGGCCTTAAGAAGGTAAGGCCTTCCCCCACCCCAGCTAGTGGCTGGGGTGGTGGGGCATGCTCCAGACTTTTTCCCTCATGAACCTCTCCTTCTCATAATGGGAGCTTTCTGCTATCCTTTCTTGGGCTGCTTATTTAGCTAAATAATACAAGTTCGGTCAAACTCTGACACGTGTTCTCCCCACCCTGGTAGCTGAAGAACTCTGTAATTTCCCACATGATGACTGGCAAATTTCCCCATCCAACTCTCCTTATCCTAATTTACTAAATTAGAATAAATGTGTAATTAAAATTTAAAAAATATATATTTAAAAAAAGGGCTGGAGAGATGGCTCAGCAGTTTAAGGCACTTGCCTCCAGTGCCTAAGGCCCCGGGTTCGTTCTCTCTCTCTCTCTCTCTCTCTCTCTCTCTCTCTCTCTCTCTCTCTCTCTCTCTCTCTCTTTCTCTCTCTCTCTCTCTCCCTCTCTCTCTCTCTCTCTGTATCTCTCTGCTTGAAAATGAATAAATAAAATATTAAAATATATATATTGGCAATAAAGTTAAGGTGATTTCTAATACAGTCAAAGATACTAAAAGAAAACTAAAGATTCCACCTAAAAGTAATGAGGAAGTTTATGCTGAAAGCTCTGAAATACACTGGCTATATTTGTTTTACAAATAACTATTACAAAATCGCCGTATCAAGAACATTTTGTATTAACATATAAAGAAAATAAACACTGAAAATTTCAGACAAAAGAAAAGAGACCTCCCAGTATTCCTTGTCTAAATTTCAATGTGTGGATATAAATATTGTTCAGTTCAATGTTAGAATAATCAACAAGATGTCAGAGCACTTTAAACACTATAAAGTGTGATAAAAATGATAGACTTGAGTATATTATAATGTCTTTGTTTTATTATAAACAATCTTTTGTACCACTTTTTGAACTCTCCAATTTCTATAAACACTCAGTTCATGTGAAAAGATTAATCAGTAAGTAAGTAAATTAAGAAAACTAAATTCCAGGCAAAATTCAACAGTCTATTTTTTTTGTATAATGGTCACAGATAATATAAACTTAAACTTTTATGTTTTGAAGTGAACAATTTCAAATCAATCAGAATGGGTAACTTTTTAAGGAATACATTTTATTTTCCATCATAATAAGCTATAAAATGAACTAATTTAGATGCCAAAGTTCCTTTAAAGCTCCTGTAATAAATGTAAAAATAAATGTATTTGAAGTTTGAATTCAATTCCACCTGAATATATTACAAAGAAAGTGTCACATCACATCTGAGGGAAATATGCGGCTTCTTAGGAAATGCAAACATTTCTATTTTAGCAAGTCGAATCTGATTTATCATCATCATGGAATACCAATAAAAATGAAATACTTTAGAAAAAGTCGAAAGATCATTGAAAAATGACAGAAAAAAATATATGAATTTCACATTTTGACTATAGAATAAACAACAGGAGAATGTTTTAACTAATATTGTGCTCATTTTCCGTGGCTTTTTCTAACGCAGTGATGACTATGGGAGAACAAGTGGGGAACATAGACCAAATGGCTCAGCCACCTGCATCTCATGGGGAAAGGATCCATGATATTCCACCTGCCTTATGAAGAAGCACTTGCTGTGTCTTGGCTTTTCTCCAAGATTCCCAAGGACAGTTCAAAACTTTGCTCAGAAAGATGTACCTCTCCTTGGAAGAAGTGGGCAGGTTCACCTCTGGTGAGTCACTTCCACCAGCAAGCTAGTCCCCCAGAGAGCCACTTTCTGAGCACATTATTGGGAAAAGTGTATCACTGCTTCCTTAAGCCACTGCTTGACTTTTCAGTTACTCTCCTTTCACTTTCCTTTCAAACAGTCTGTGGCTGTTTGACTATCATCCCTTATCAAGCTCACTCAGTTGACAGATGGGTGGATTATGTAACTTGCTTTCCTTTGTCAATAAAATACAAGAATATAAGCTGGGCATGGTGGCATGCCCACTCAGGAGGTAGAGATAAAATTACCTTGAGTTTGAGGCCACCCTGAAACTAATTCCAGGTCAGACTGGGCTAGTGTGAGACCCTACCTCGGAAAAAAAAAAAAACAAAAAACAAGAATATGTATTGTAGACCCTTGTCCTAAATATTTCATATTTTAGGATGTGATTTGGAAACAAATTAAAAATAGGTAATGCCAAATTTATTCATTTAACTTGGTCAACAACATTGGTAAGTCTTTAGCTTAAAAGAGACCAAGAGAAGATTCAAACTATTGAAACCAGAAATAAAAAATGGCTCATCATTGCCAAACATAAAAAAGTAAAGATTATGGGCAAATAATATAAACAATTGTATGATAACAAGCTGGATAGTTTCTTTAAAACACACACACACACACACACACACACACACACACACACACACACACACAAACTACCAAAACTGACTAAGAAATAGAACATCTTTGAAAAAAGAAAAGCCTATAACCAATAAGAAGATTGAACTAAGAACTTAATTCATGAAGAAAAAGGCCCAGCTTGGGTGACTTGACTAGTTAATTGTATTATATCTTTAAAGAAGGATTAACATCAATCCTTAACAAACTCTGACCAAAAGATAGAAGATGAGAGAACACTTTCCAAACCATTTCCGTTTCAATAGCATTACCACACCAAACCAAAAGAACCATAACAAAGGAAAACCACAGACCCTTGTGAAGATTAGTGCAAAATCCCCTACTTAGGAACAAATTTAACAAAAGAAATCCAAGACCTGTCCACTATAATTCATGATTGTACAAATGTAAGGAAGAAATAAACAAATACATTATGTGCTCAAAGACTGAAAGACATTATTGTAAAGATAGCAATATTCCCCAAATTAATCTAGGCATGCAATGCAATTCCAACCAAAGTGTCAATTGTCTTTTTTTACAGAAATTGTCAAGGTGATCTTAAAACTTAACATGGATACAAGGGTCCCAGAGTAGCCAAAACAATCTCTAGAAGAAAGGAAATTTCAAAACTTACTACAAGATTCCAGTATATAATACATTTTGATGTTGGCACAATTGTAGACATAAAGAATAATCTAATGGAATTGTGCGTACAGAAATACACTCTTCGATATTTATGGTTGTCTGATTTTCATAGTGTGACAAATAAATTTAATAGCTAAAAAAATTAATAAACCAAAATGATCGCCTAAAAATGAGGATGGATTCCTACCTCAAATTATATAGAAATATTAATGCAAACAGAATAATAATATTAAACGTAAGAGCTAAAGCTATAAAAATCTTGGGAGGAGGCATAAGAATAAATCCACGTGACTTTGGATTGCTTAATAATGTCCTAGAAAAGATGCCAAAAGTACAAGTGACAAAAAATATATAAATTACACATTGTCAAAACATTTTTGTGGGGGAGGCGGAGCAAGATGGTGGCCAAGTAACAACTTCGCCAGGACTCTCCTAAAGGTTTGACCCCCCTCAACTGCTATCCAGGCTTTGGACACCGGCCGAACCCGAGTTCGAACTCTCCATCCCTCTCTGCTCCCCTGTGGAGCAGAGGGCCGAGCCCTCCCGCCCCGGCTGGCTCCCGCCGCCATTATCCCCCGGA
>PVHP010003961.1:0-74655 GCA_004024765.1 Zapus hudsonius | reverse complement strand
GAACCATGTCTCCTCAACTTTGGGGCCCTTGATTTTTGTTGCCTTATCTACATACAAATGCAACACTTGCTCTGTGCAGTTCTTTCCTGGTGCCTGTCTAGAGTGTCTGGTTCTTTCCCTCCATTTCTTACTTAGAACAGGGCTGTGTCTATCATACCCCTCAAAACACATTTGTCGATTAAACAAATAACAAGAATGAAAGAGAAATAAGAACGTGAATCAGAGCCTTCTAGGGTCAGCTTAAAAGCCATTACTGTAAAAAAAAATAGACAATGTTATTGATAAACATTCAAAAGGATGCCTTTCAAAGTTTCATAGCTCAAAGATACCCGGAGACCTTTGGAAGGCAAGAAAGACTTTTAAGAACCTACTTTAATTTGTTTTCATCCCCTATTTCTTTTGTTGTCATGTGGCGAGGAAGGCTGATTCTCAGGGTCATTGCAAATTGATTTTGTGCTGTGCACTTAAAAGAGCCGGAATAAGTTCTTAGAGATTTTCTCACTATTGCTGCTCCTAAGGATTCTCATTCTGATTATTGATTTAATTTTTTTCTTTTGGAAATAGCTTTTTGAACTACAAAATCATAGAAAAATATTAGCCTTGTGGATAATTAGTATAGGGTTATATTCTGGTATTAGAAAATATAACTCATGTGATTCTCAAATATGAAACACAGCAAATATTTCTGGATGCTATATGTAAAATGCCAGGAAAGGTCTTTGTATAGTTTGTTGTGAAAATTTTCATGATAGATAGTGAAAGAAACATGGAAGTAAGAAGTGTGTGCAAAATATATTTTATCATTTTGTTATTTGTGAAACTTGAGCGTTTTTAAAACTTTCATAATTTTTCTCATTGTACTGAAGAGTGTTTTGGGATTTCCTGTTCTAACAGTTTATAGCAGACTCCAACAATCACCATTGTAAATATTAGGATTGGTACATAAACTCCAGAGGGACCCAATCGTTAGCAGCTCAAGTTGGTTGCTGGTGGATTGATTTTATGAATTGATATTCAAAGTGTTTCTTGCCTTGATAAAATGTAGAATCATCCTCTCCCTGGATAGAGTTCTATAATCCACCATTTTCTCAGATTCTTCAGCTGTTTTATTTTTTTCAGATCATATTCTACTGGGATCCTGTGTCCAGCCATCCTACAAAAGAGTAATAAATGGACTGCTTGCCCTTTGCTGTAGTTTTAGTCAGCACCTTGGAGAGTAGAGGTTAAACCATAAAAAAAGAAATGATGGAAAATAAAAAGGGAAATTTCACAAGGTGATAAAAAAATCTTTCCAATTATAGCTGGAAGATATATACAAATGCTTCATTGATGAAATGGATTTCTTTACTGTGTGAAAATTAAAGAATCTCTGGACCCAAACCCCTTTAATAACCCCCAAACAAGCTGCCTGCCACTGCAGGAAGTCAATTATCTCCATGGCAACCCAAACAAATACTGAATATGCTGTAGCAGACAAGATGGATAAAAAGGTGCATCTAAAATTAATTTATATATTGGGACCAGACACTTGAGATGAGAGAACTGGTCCATAAAGTGCCCAGGAGAAGCTACTAAAACAGATACAAAATAAGTCCCTTGTTGAGTACCCAAGGGAGCTCCGGTTAAGCATATAAATCCTGTTTGCCTCTGCCTTTAAGGGAGAAGGTTGTCAATATGTCCCCATTTACATGGTCACTTTGATGATGGCCCCTGTAAATCTCAGGCCTGCCCAGGATTATTTAGTAACAAGTGCCTTCAAGAGCGGTATCTTACTCCATTCTTTTGTATAGTTGGGGGCTTATTATTGTTATTGTTATTATTATTATTATTCTATGTATCAATCCTGAGATGCAAAGATACACCCAAAGATTAAAGTTCAAAAGATTTTTATGCCAATAAAAATCTTGTATTTTTTTAAAGGAGGAAAGGAAAAAGATATCTCACTTCCAAACACACTGAATCCTCAGCAGCAACCATGGAGCTGTAAATTTTTCATTAAGTATAGAAATTAATAACAATAACTCTAGATCAAAAAATGAAAATATCGGTGGGAAAAAATGCCTCTTGCTTTTCTGTGGCTGGAGGTGTGGCTTTTGAAGTTGGGAGATTCCAGCATGGAGCCTGCATTGTGCAAGAGCCCATTTCTTACTCTAAACAGAAGGCCAGTGGGACGTGCAGACTGGGCGGGATACTGAAGCTACCTGCCCCTCTCTAGGACAGAGCAGTTCTCTCTTGATTGGAATCACAGGTCATGTTCTATCAAACTCATAATTCCTCTTTGTTCTAGCAGATTCCACTTTATCCCTCCCAAGATTTGTTCCTTTTTTTGTATGCAATATGCCTACAATCTCATTGTCCAGCTACTTCTTTTTTAAAATCTCTTTATTATCCACAATCAGATACACTGTATGAGCAAATCTTATGATGGTACCCCCATTTCCCTCCTCCCTGTCCCCCATTCACTGGGGATCCTCCTCGTTGGGCATAGTGGATCAGTCCATGGAGTAGGGGTTTATGAATTCATCTAGAGTTAGCCAGTCCCCCCACACACTTTGTGTGTTGTTGCTGAGGGGGGCAATGTCTCTGGATATTCTCCCCCACCATGGCTCTTACATTCTTTCTGTCCCCTCTTCCGCCCCAGCTGTTTCTTCTTGAGGCCTCTTGGCAAACTCTTTCCTTCCTGGCCACTTTATTTTTGCACAACTGGATGATTACAGTAGACCCCTATTTTCCCTGTCTTCTTGCCCTCCTCCCTCCTGTTTTTCTTATATTGGTGGATTTATTTTCCTAAAAGGTCATTTTAATTTTTCACCTTCTCACCCAAAACTTAAAACGATTTCCTGTTGCCTGAAGAATAAGGTCCAAATTCCTCTCTGTGGCATTTATGGCTTTCCACCAGCTCACCTTTTCTGAACTCTAACATATCTCTCTCTCCATTAGTTGTTCCCACAAATCCTTCATTCTAATTATTGTGACTTACCGCAAATACCTCAGACTTTCCTGTGTGTCCTTATTTGTGCAATCTTCATAGTGTATTTTCTTCTTCTCCAGCAGAGAGTTTCCAGTGACATCTTGTGCTTCTCTCTTAAGATCCAACCCAAGTTTACTTCCAAGAATACTTGCTAAGCTTGCTGATCTTAAGATTTTCTTTTCCTCTTAACTCTAGTAGCACTCAGAGTTTGTAGTAGGAAGAATAGCCTACAAAGATGTCCTTGCTCTAACCCTTACATTGATTACAGGGAATTTTCATATGTAATTAATGTTATAATTATTAAAACAGAGAGGTATTCCTGGGTTATATAGGTGGTTCCATTAATAACAAGAGCCCTTAGAGAACATAAAATCTCTCTGGGTATAGTCAGATGTAGAAGAAGACAAGGCAGGAGAGGTGTAGCTGAAGGGGTCTGAAATCTCCTAAGGCAAGAAAGACTGGTATACTGCTGCTGGCTTTGAACCATATTCAGAGATTTATGCCCAGACCTCTTAGAGTCATGGGTGGCTCCCAGCTGACGGGCAACAAGAGAAATGAATACCTTCAGCTGCTTGGAATTGAATCTTGTCAACAATCTAGATGAACTTGGAAGTAGACTCTTCCCAGAACCTCTGCTGCCAGCTTAGCCTTTGTGAATTTTGTCTTTGTAAATTCTAAAGAAACCAGGTAACCCAACTAAAATATCCTACTTACGTTACTATGAGATAATATATATTTTTAACTTTAAATCACTGACTAATAGAAATCTTTTTTCTTTTTTTTTATTGTCCATAATATGTTACATTATTTAGTGGGCCAACAATGAGTTGTTATCCCCAGTTCTCCAATGCCCCTCTTCCCCATCCCCAATCAGCTGGATATCTTCCTCCATGGGCAGTCTGGATCAGTCCTTGTGGCAGGGGACCATGGATAGCCTAGTATTCAGCTGGGTTCTCCTGGCCCAAGTGTGTTGTTACTGAGGGGTTCCATGCCTCTGGATAGAATAATAGAAATCTTACACTATGCTATTACTGTATATTTTACAAATTATAGTTGCTACTCAAAACACTTGCATTCAGATTCTTTGTGTCTGTGTACTGCTTTGATATTCAGAAGATGGACAACCATATGATGCACAATGATTCATCATAATGTGTAAGATAGTTTCCTTATATCTTACAGTAAAACACATTATTCACTCATGATAATTCATAGGATTATAATGAGTATTAAGCTTGATGTTATATACAAAGGCAGTAGTATGTGCTAGCATAAAGTAGCACTCATGGTTATTCATACTCTGCCTTCTGGCTATTTATATTTATGATGTATTTCTACAACTTGTGATATTCTGAATTTGATGGGCTAGACTAGAAGTGGCTATGAATTCTTCACAGGTCTTGTTATGAAAAGATGAAGTCTATTTCCCACCAAGAGGTGGAGCGACTTCGAGCTTGGTTGCTTAAAGGCACAGGATCCATTGGATGTAAATTTTATGGGGGGTTTTGGATTGGTTCTGCCATCTTTAGTATGAGCCTGGGGTGACAGACCACCTCTGACACTTTACATATCCCAACAGAGGCTCCAGACTAGTGATCATCCCAGGCCAGCCAAGCTATTGCTTCACTAAAGTCACAAGCATCCAGGGGAAAACAGCAGAGCAGACCTGCCCAGCCAGCCCACAGAATCTTGAAACAAAACAGATGGTTGTTGTTTAAACTGCTTTGTTCATTTATGTCTTTGTTTTTGTAGCAAGGCAGGGCTGATACTTGAGAAATCACACTTTATTTTTGTATTCTCCCTAACATCATTCATGGACTTCAGCCCAGAACCTAGTGCATTTTAGACACTCAATTCTTTTAATTTTTTAAAAAATATTTTATTTATTGTGGAGAGAGAGAGAAAAAGAGAAAGAGAGAGAGAGAGAAAGAGAGAGAGAGGAGTCAGACAGCGAGAATGGGTACTCCAGAGCCCCAGCCACTGCAAACAGACTCCAGGTGCATGCATCTGACTTTATTTGGGTACTGGGGAATCTAACTTCAGTCATAAGTCCTTGCCTTAACCCTTGGGCCATCTCTCCAGCCCTCCTTTGATTTTTTTTTAAATAATGTAATTTGATTTGCAAGAAGCCCAAAGACATCTGCAAACTAATTTCATAATTTGGGTAAGCATACACTTTTTCTAAAATTGTATGTCTGGGATAAGTAATATAAAAAAGGTATTGCTAACAAATAATCCTTGACTGATTAATGTGAATTTTGTGCAAGTCATCTGGCTTCTGTGGATCTTGGTTAATCCACCTGTAGGCAGGGAAGATTATATCAAATGAGACCTACTGTCCCTTTTATACCTCCCCCACATTCCACCCCAGGGCTCTGAAGACCTGGTCTAAATAGCTGTGACCAGATTCCAAATGTAGAATAGTTGTCAGAGGGCAGAGGGCCCTTGTTTGGGGGAGCAAAAACCACAACCCAATGGTCACTGGTTTAAGTGATTCTGTTTCGTGATATGTTTTGTCATTTGTTGGAAAGGAAATTAATTGGTGATCTTTGTCTAGCTCCCCATGTCCATATCATAAAATACATCGCAACTGGCAGATGGCTGGCAATCTCTGCAGGGACAAGAAAGCCTGCTACTGTTAAGGAATGAGCATCTTCGTATCCCTCACCCATTCACAGTTTCTTACACATTCATGTTGCAACCGATACATGGAGCCTCTGTGCTAAAAGGTTCTGAAGGTGATGCTCAGTGTGCTCCATAAGGGGAAGTAAGAAAACAAGGTTCTTAATCTAAGTTAATTGAAATAATATCTATTTCCTCTTGGGAAATAGTCTATGGGTAGAAATCATTTTTATGTTGTTAGGATTTGCAGACAAGTGCTTTAACCACTGAGAAATAGCTCCAGCCTGTTTTTTTTTTGTATTTTATCTAGTTTGCCCTTCATAATCTATTTGTCTATCATTGTACACTTATTGCATTGTCTTGATTACTGCAACTTTTAGTACTTAAAAAAATTAAATTAGCTGGTATATTTATTCTAATTTGTTCAATTTTAAAATTATTTGGCTAGTCCAGTCCTTTCATTTGTATCAAAATTCTAAAACAAGCTTATTAATTTCTGTTGTGATTTTCTATAGGGCATTGGGAAGAATGGATATATTAATATAAAGGCATCTAATTGTGAACATTGTATATTTCTCTCAATTATTTTAATATTTTCTAATTTATTTCAGAAAGGTTTATCATTTTAATATAAAGATCTCATGCTTTTTTTAAATTGGTTAAAAGAAACTAATTTTTATGGTCTATAAATGATATTCATTTCTTTTATATTTCATTATCCAATTTATTGCTAGCATGTAGAAATACAAATTATTTTTGCATATTGAACTAGCATCCAATTAGTCAAATAAAGTCATTTATTAATTCAAAGATTTTGTAGATTTCTTAGAATTTTTACATATAAAAACCATAGTCTGAAAATAGAAACAAATCCACCCCTATTTCTCTTTTCAAGTATTTTATACTCCCTCTTTCCATGTCTCTCTTCTATCTTTCAAATCTATGTCTTCCAATTGCATTTTTTTTAGAAAATCTGTGTCTATGCTAATTTTTCTTCAATATTTTATTTTTTTTACTTTTTAGACAGGATGAATTCTCTTTATACACTTTGAAGTTTATTAACTCTTTCTTCTGTCATATTTCACATGCTCTTAGATCCACTGGGCTGTTTGATTATAACCATCTTCTCTTTGCTTTGTGGAATGTAGTTTTCTTTAGTTCTTTGAACACATTAATAGTAGTTTCTTTAAACTCTTTGTTTGCTAAACATATGAACCATCTTGGATTTTTTTAAATAATATTTTTAGGGAACATGACTCACATTTTCGTGTTTCTGTGCAGATCTATTTTGGATAATGAATTACAGAGACCCTGGAGAATACTGGTTTTATTTTAAAACTGCTATATGCATTTCATGTACTTACACTACGGAAACTTATCCTTAGTTAGGAAGGATGTTTAGAAAAACCATGGTGTTTTCCAGGCACCTGTAATTTGATGGAACTGAACCTTTGACCTCTGTCCTCCTGAAGATTTTTTAGGCTTTTGTTTCTGGATTTGCTAGATGAATCTGAAGTAGGGCATGATCCTTCCCTCCAAGAGGAACGTTGCACCTTTCCAGAGGTGTTCAGAACATTGCAACAAGCATGGCTTACTCGCTAATATCTCTGCTTCACTCAGACCATACACAGCATAGCCCTTAACCGAACGCCCATGAGGACTCCATGTGCCCTCCTCCTCCTCTGGGGTCCAGTCCTATGTAGTCTAGATGCTTCATCGGCCCCAACTCTGATCTTTGCTTGGAGACAGATTCTGGCTTTAGCAAAATGATCTGGGGGTCCAAACAGACCATGAGAGTCCATCACATCTGAGGAGGAGGACTGTTGGCTCTCTACGAGGCTTAAAGCTGAAGCTCATTTTCCACAGGGGCCACAGTCTTGTATGTGTTCTGAAATCTTAACTCAGCTGCCTCCCATCTTTGAATTACTTCTTCCTTATGACAGGACCCTTGGTTTGAGGCTGGCTGTTCCTCCATGTCCAAAACTGTAATCATCACAGAATATTCATAGAAGAACCATTTAATATTTATCAAACATTGCATTTTAAAAATAAGCCTGGTTATTTATTCATATTAATTAAAGACTTTATTGATATATAATACTTGTAATTGTATGGGAGATGATATAAAATAGATACACATATATACTGTCCAATTCTCAAATATGGGTAATAAGGACTTTTAGTTTCTCAACTTTAATCTTTTTCCATGAGTTGGCACCTCTTGTATTTTTCTGGTTATTTAGAGATGTCGCCTAGATTGTTGTGATGAATAAACCCTACTGTGCTATGGAAACAGGAGCTACTTCCTCCTCTCTAGCTGTGCTTCCCTGCCTTTTCACTACTTTCTTTCAGTCTTCTACCACTCTGCCCTTCCTTGTCTCTAGTAACCTCTAGTCATTCTTTCCTTCTGTGAGATCAACTTTGCACAAACGAGTGAGAACATGTCATTTCACGTCTGACGTTTCTCACCAAACACAATCCATGTTTCTGCAAATGAGAGAATTTCATTATTTTTAGGGTGGAATAATACTCCCTTGTGCATATATGCCACATTTCCTAGATCTATCCATTGATGAATATGTGGATTGACTCCTTAAATTGGGGATTGGGAACAATATGGCAACACAGGTAGGAGCACATGGATCCCTGTATTATGCTTTCTCTCCGTTGGATATATGTGCAGCAGTGAAATCCTCGAGTCATATAGTAGTCCTAGTTTTCCTGCTCTTGAGGAATTCCCACACTACTTCTCATAGTGACTGGACTGCTGTCCACTCATACCCTCACTATGTGGGAACTAACTTTTCTCCACATCCTTGTCAGCATTTGCAAGTCTTCTTGCAATAGCCCTTAGGATTTTAGTCCCCTGACTATTAGTCACATTGAGCATTTTTTGTAGGCTTTCTGGGTATTTGTATGTTATCGTCTGATAAATATCTATGTACATCTTTAATCAATTCATTAGCAGTGTTTGGAATGAAAGTCAGGGCTTTGCACATGGTAGACAAGTGCTCTACCACTGATTTACATGCTCAACCCCTAGCTTATCTTTTTATTGTATTATTTGATTTGCAGTGTTTGGTTTTTTGACTTCTTTTTTTAAAAATATATATTTATTGTCCATAATGAGTTACATTATTTAGTGGGCAAACAATGCGTTGTTATCCTGAATTCCCCAATTCCCCCCTCCCCATTTGACTTCTTATTGTATTTTGGATATAAATCTTTTCTTGGATGATCAGTGTGCGAATATTTTATCCCACTACGTAAACTGTATCTTATCGGCTGACTATATCCTTACTCTGCGACACTTTGGAGTTTGCTATAATCCCACCCACATGTTTTATTCCCTGTGCTTTTGGGGTCCTAACAAAATAAGATCTTTTCCTACATCAATGTCTTTAAAGTTCCTAGTGGTTTTTTTGTGTGTAGTAATGCCATACTATTATGTCTTACATTTAAGTCTTTCATCTATTTTGAGTTGCTTTTTGTACATTGTGAGAGGAATAGATCTAATTTTATACTTTTGCATATGGATATCCAGTTTTCCCAGCAACACTTGCTGAAGAGACTTTCCTCTCTCCAATACATGTTCTTGATGTCCCTGTAAAATATTAGTTGATTGTATGTATATATAGGTGGATCAGTTTTAGGGTTCTTAACTCTGTATGTTGATGCTTAACCGGGACCATGTGATATTCATAACTAGAGCTTTATAGCATAATTTGAAGTCAGGAATTGTTTAAAAATTATAATTTCTTTTATGCTTCTCTGAAGACAGTCATTTGGATCTTATTCAATATTACATTGTACCTATTGATCACTTTGGATAATGTGGTCATTTTAACAATAAGTAGCCTTCCTATCCATGAACATTGGATATCTTTGGGTCTTATTTTCTGTCATCAATATTTTGCCATTTTTATTGCAGAAAATTTCACAACCTTGGTTAAATTTATTCTTATATATTTTATTTTGTCATAGCTATTGGGTACAAAATCTTTTGATTTCCTTCTTGGCAAGTACATACTTGGCATATAAAAATGCTACTGTATTGTGTATATTGATTTTGTATCATGTAGTTTCAGTGAATACATTTTTAAGTTTTAACAGCATTTTGATCAAACATTGAGATTTTATTTCTATGTATAAATTCACATCATCTTTACATATGTATAATTTGACATCTTCCCTTTTAATTTAGACCCCTTTTATTTCTTTCCATTGTCTAATTGCTATTGTTAAAACTTCCAACACTGTATTAGATAAGTGAATATAAATAGTGAAAATTGATCTTCTTACATTGTTCCTCATCTTAGAGGTTGGCACACTATTTTGAATCATATATCATTTTCATGCATAACTGAAACAAAACTATCAGTGAAATGAATTAGAAAAGTTCTAAAACTCCAGACTCTCCCACATCACTTCAGAGCTGACTATGCCTGAGACTCCCATGCAATAGTGATCTCTGTGTCAGTCAGATTGTTGAGGATACAACACTATTCAGAAGAGTGATGCACTATTGATTCTGTGATTCTCTTTCAAGTTGCTGTCACTTCTGAATTTTGATGTGGGTATCTCAGGAGGACAAATGTGCAGAGAGGGTCACTGTGTTATGTCTGCCTTCTGGTTCACTGCAATTATAAGATGTTTTGGACATTATGAGTGCATCCAGATTTCAAGGATATTAAAATGTGGATATTAAAATCTGGTTCGCCTGAACAACATTGTGATGTAGTAATCAACTTTTAAACATAATTTTGAAAAAGATAGAAATCTATTAGTGAAAAAAAAACCCAAAAGATTTCTTTCATATCATGAAGGCTGTATTTAGGATAATTTTAGAATCAATTGCCATAAACAGAGGGTATGAAATTTAATCCAATGGTAATTTTTATTAATGGCCAGGATAGGGAATAAAAGTTAATTATTAATATCAATATAAAAAAGGCTAAAAGGAAAACTATTAGCTATCTACAAATGCCTATTTCTTGACAAGAAGTCAGGAAATGAGTCCTAAATTTCACTTATATTAATAGCTACAGGGTTTGGGCGGGATAGTTTTTCTATGTTTTGCACTGTTCTGTGTGCTGTCAGTAGCAACATCTTTAACCACTGGAAGTGAACAGCTCACAGGCTTTTCCCAGTCATCACTTAAGCAGATTGACGTGCTAAGGTCACTCTGACAACTCCCCAGAGAAGCTGATGTATTGGCACTCTTTAGGAAGATGATCACTTTTGCTCCCACAAGTTCAGGTCTATCATGTTGAGAGTCAGGGGTGTTTGAACCCGTTCTAATTATACCAGTTGTATTCATTCATGCAATTACATACCTTCATTAAATGATTCTATGAAATAAGACCTCTCATAGAATCAAAGGTTTCACAAAACATTAAGTTCACCAGATCATTAAAATTAACATACTGTGAAGAAGGTCCAAGTGTGCTGTGGTATTAATCTTCATGTCACATAAAACTTCATATGTTGGGGTTTACTCACTGCTGTGCTGGTATTAGGAGGTGGGGCCTTTGGGGGGTTACTTGGTCATCATGGGGGACTGGGTTGTATAATGTTATACAAAAGGCCCCAAGGCCCCGGAAAGTTACCTTGCTTTTTGCACTCTGTTCAGACACAGCTAGAAGATGCCACTTATGTAACTAGAAAGTGGTCCCTCCCTAGGCACACCATCTTTTGGTTTCTTAGCCATGGACTTCCCACCCTTCACAATTATGGGAAATAAATGCCTGCTTTTTATAAACCACTCAGTTTATAATATTTTGTTATAGAATTTTGCGCAGACTAAGAACAAGTGAGGCAATGACTACAAATTTGAAAATTATAAAATGCTAAACAGATTCTATACTTAAACTGACTTACAACTGTCTAACTTTTTTCCTTCTGGTTCAAAGGGAACCACATTTTTATGTGGGTAGTTTCCATGGAGAAAGTTGACTAGAGACCCAATCAGAGGGTCCATAGTCAAAGAAAAGACCTTTGCTCTACGTACAAATGTGTGTGTGTGTGTGTGTGTGTGTGTGTGTGTGTGTGTGTGTGTATGTGTGTATTGGGTTAAAGTAAATAATGTAGTGTTTATATGTTTTAATGAGTCTCTGCTTCCACTGATATTTTGATACCCTGCACTTGGTTTCACTGGATAAGAGGGATGCTCTACCAATCATGATAGCATAATTATTTATAGATCATATTTCTTAAAGAAACGAGAACTAAGAAAGGACAAGGAATGTATAGTCAGACATTACCAGTGATGAAGATGGGACACACACAGAACAATTTGAGAACCCTTCTCCCTCAAGCTGACCTGCTTCCCGTTAACTTACAGTGTGGACTTAGAAAAAAATATAGGTTTGGCAAGTTTATTTGCTGATTTTTTAAAATCTATAAATAAGAAATTTGTATCATATGTTTTAGGTATCTTTTTAATAAAAAATTAACTTCTCTGATGCTGAACACTCTCCTTTATGGGAGAGATCAGCGAGTCAAAAAATGATAACTTGTGCAATCATGGCATCAAATCCTAGTTGGGTAATCAACTGCTTTCAAATTGACCAGGAAATCCACTCAGTGACAAGTAACCCTTAACTGGAATTGGGATCCAGGGTATAATCTATGGGGACCAAAAACCTGGGCTCCAAGGGGAAATTCCCACTACCACAGAGCTACAGAGAGGCTACTCCCTATAGAATCTTTCCAAATTAGCAATGTTTGTCTCATTTAACCTATACTGATCTCACTCTGCAATGGAGATTCTGTTTGTATTTTTCAGATGGCAGCGAGAGAGCCGTGGTCAATCCAACTCCACCAATAAGCCACAGGATGATAGGCTGACATACTGACAAGAAATGAACCACCCTGGGCCTATCCTGTAGGACCCAAATGAAACCCTTGAGAGAATGATGGGATAAACAAGAGACCTATCACCGCAGCGAGTCAGGATAGGTCCAGGAGACAGACACTAACAATATTCAACACAACCCAAATCAGAAGTACAGAGACACTTAAGATCTCAACAATAAAGTTGACTTAAAACTCACCCACAGTATTTGATACTTTGTTTCACACTTAGTGATAGCCTTTTCCTTTTGGGGCCTCACTCATCTTTTCTGGACTTAAACAATGAATGGTCTTTGATACATGTCTATCAATGCAGTTTGTGTAGTACAATAACCTGGAACCTTCTGATAGCCTTGCCATGGTGGTCAATGGGTATACTCAGACATACGAAAGTCCAGAATGCTATCCACGTAGACTTTAGTCAGCAACTTTTTCACAAATAGATACAATCACCACCACTACAAAACCCAGGTTGCTCTTGGTATTTCCAATGTCACCTCACTGAGCTCTCAAAAGCAATGACTGTTCATATTAAAGCTGTTATTCCTGAGCCCTGAGTTTTATAAGGATTTCACCTTCTCTGTGCTATTTCACATGCAGGCAGGCTCTTATTTTTCTGGAGAGAGTCCATATCAACACCCCCACTAACATTGCATGAACAAAAGAAGGAACTCTGTACTCATCTCAGCAATATCTTTTGTTTAATCAAAACTTAAAAAAAAAAAACCCAAAATTCTATTTGGTTAATTCAGAGTTTTGGCATTACCATTCACTATTGAGCAATACATCAAAGCCTGGATTTTTTTCATAAAACTGTATATGGATTCCTTTTTGTTTTCGTAAATAGAATTGAATTAGAACTGTATATTAAACAAACAATGTAGATGAGGGTCATGAAGAAGGACTATAAAAGGCTGGGAACACGAATCAGTGGATAGAATGAGCTGCTGCCCAAGCCTGAGTACCCGGGTTTTACTCCCAGATACCATGTAAAAAGCCAGAAGCCATAGAGAGCTTTTTATAATCCTAGCATGCAGATGGTGAGCTGGGGCAGAGATGGTGGGGTGGAAGAGAGAGAGAGAGAGAGAAAGAGAAAGAGAGAGAGAGAGAGAGAGAGAGAGAGAGAGAGAGAGAGAGAGAGAGAGAGAGATCGAGAGATCTGGCTCAAACAAGACGGAACATGAGTACCTACACCTGAAAAGTTGTCCTCTGACCTCCACACATGTGCATGACAAACATGCACCCACATTCACACACGGACCCACACATACATCACACACATACTCCCTCACACAAAAATTTTTAAAAAGAGAAAATGTGTATAATGTTAATTTTTAAAGCAAATATTACCAGGAAAGTTTAGTCTTGCATGTAAGGAAAAGAATCCTATTTTCTCATAATTTATCATTTGATTTAGGTCATCAAATTTTCTAATTAATTTCCAATCAATTTTTGGCAATATCTGTAGTTTCTCCCCTCAGAAGATAAAGCACATACCAAGAATAAGCTATTTCTGAATTGTTCTCCATCCTTATATTTTATTACCTTAGTCCTGAATTTATCTTTTAGGTGTTATGTATAATGATCTAAATGAAATTTTGGGGAAAACTATTAGTTTTTCACAATACAGCAACATCTGTTTCCAATCAAGGTAATAGGGTTATAGTCAACAGGGTAGGAACTGATCAGAGGAACACTCGTGTTGAGAAAGAACCTCCCAGCACAGCTGAAAGATGGCTTTTCAGTTTTGTTGGGGAATGTCTTCCATTCAAGGGCTGTCGAAGCATTGCAGCCGCAAAACAACACAGATTAAGGCTGATACAAAGATGAATCTCGGGCACAATCTAAGATCAGCTACCCACAGAGCTTTGTTTATTTTTAAAATGAATTGTTCAGATATGTTGTTCCTTACGGGGGGGTGTGAAATGCAGTAAATGAAAAGACAGGGTAGAGGAATGAATTCTCTCAGATAAGCCTGAAAAATTTATTAAACATTGTTTGACCTTAAGCATTTCACCAGGAGACTTTAAGCATAACACAGACTTCATTTCAAGGTGGAGGCTGGAGAACCTAGACAAGGGTATCTCAGTATCTCAGAATATTTTTCTTTATATGAAACCTTTAGCTATCAAAACAAAAGTATGAAAAGTGTATGTTTTAGGATGAGAACCCCATGAGCTGTTTGCAGCAAAGAGAAGTATAGTTATATACTTTTTTGCCTTAAAAATATGGATTTTTTAGGCTGATTTAATTCAGTCTTAAAGTACTTTCCTGTCAAATGGCATATTGGTAATCATTTTCAATGTAAAGTCTCAGCAAGGATGAGGCAGTGTGTTCCGGGATGCTCTGGTCTCCAAGATGTTTTCTTCCCATCTTAGACCACAGCCCAGGAACATTGCCTTCGTCTTCCCCAGAGCCCTCCTGTCTATCTGTGAGCACAGGCTGGGCCTGAGGGTCAACTGAGTTTTGGCTCAAATCCCAAGGCTCTTGCTTCCTTTGCCTCAGCAGCTTCAACAGCTTGACTGGCTCACTTTCCTCATTATGTGGAAGGGGAAAACCCAGTCTAATCCATACTTCTTGAAGCACGTAGAAGCTCTGGAAACTGTTTTGGGTAGACATTGTTTTTAGTCACAGGACTTTTCTCTCTTTGGCTCTTTTCAGTTTGAGGGGATTAGCAGATTTCCAGGAGGCTTTGAGGCTCTGTTGTACCAAGTATGTGCACAGTGTCACCCCATTTAAAGGTTCCACCTGGGGCAGATGCTGCTGCTTGTGGACAGTTCCTTGGCCATTTGTTTAACTTTCTATAAGCCGGGAACTACTGAAAACCTCCCTCTTCCATATCAACCCTGCACAGATTTGAAGAAAACCACTCCTGGTGCTACGTTTTTCTAAACTCAATGAATGGCAGTAATCCATAGGTCTGAGAAAGCTGTCGCCTCTCTTCCTCCCACTGCCTCAAGGTCTATTTCTGGAGCTGGGATGGTTCTTTACCAGAAACTTCAAATTCTACAAAGAAAGTGTATATGTGTGCATGCATATTTGGTAATGAAAGGAGAATAATACCTTTTAAGAATTTCTTACAATGAACTCTTAATTAGAAAATTTCAGCGTTCACTTAGGTCTTAGGGGAAGTACATGGACAAAAACAGACCCCAAATTAGTTGGATTCTTCTAGAACTTAAATTATTCTTAGGGTTTTGTCAAATGGTTTTATCCTTTAATTATAAGAACAATTTATAGCACGGGGTACATCCTGTGAGGTGCCACTTAATTCATTGTAGTAGAAGTTTCAAAAATGACACCCTGGTGACTTAACAGATGTCGTACTATTTTCAAAAGTGCCAAGCCTGTACTCAGACACAGGAAAAATCTGGAATGTCATCCACATAGACTTTAATCAGCTACTTTTCCACAAAGAGACTACAATTACCAACCCACTACAAAACAGGTTGCCAATGCTACCTCACAGAGCTCTCCGGAGCCATGGCCCCTGTTCACCTTAAAGCATTATTTTACAGCATTATTTCACCAGCAAGCTCTTATCTCAGTGAAGAGAGACCATGCCAGTGTCCCACAAGCATTTTAAGAACAAAGGGAAGAACTCTCTGCTCCAGACAGAGATTTGCGAATTCAGAGATCTGAACACTAGACTCAGGCCTGAGAACCTGGTATGAACATAACAGGTCAAGACAATGTGGTCCGACATTGCAATCCCATCACCTAGTAAGTCATAGCTATTCAAAAAGCCATTTAAAGAACATACTAGCGTAGCACAGAATCAGAAAATATCAGATTTAAGGAGAAAGTATAGAGAAGGTGACTTGCATTTTCAGAATTTGGGGCATGAGTTTAAATAAAGTTATGAGTCTCAAAGCATTTTTAAATCTTCAAAGCATTTTTATTCATTACAGTTTTGTTTCTATGTTTATTATAACATCTTCCTTATGGAAGTAGGCTGAGAAATAAGAAGACCAATGAGTTTAAGGATTTTTTTTCTCCTGAACAAACACATTGTTATTTAAATGAAAAATACATTTTTCTTGCCCCTGAATCTATTTGTGGCCATCTCAGAGGGAGACCAAGTTGGAGACCAAGGCTATCAACCCAGTAAAAGAGTTGCTGAGTTATATTCATTGTTCAGCCTGTTTGCGAGAAGTGTTTCCACTGGAACACACACAAATAGTCATGCTTCACAATGTGTGACACCTAGCTAGCGATCAAACATTTTTAAAAGCGTAACTAAAAGGAATATCGATTACAGAAGACATTTTATTCCCTTACATTGGGTGTTCTTTAGCTCACTTTTGGATTAGTAGATTTCCAGAAAGACTGATCTTTACAGCTACATCCTAACTGTGTGTTTGGGGATGAAATACACACGGCTTCCATGAGCTGAGCACCACATTACAAATGATGCATTTCAGTTCTCGTCCTATACTGCATCTCCAATTCCCAATACCAACTTATACTCCATAAGCATTTCAGGCATCTGGCTTTCCTCCCTCAATAAGAAAGACAGCTGAACTGTTCTAAAGTTATTAGCAGACACATGCTTGTCACAGGACATCCTCTACCTACATCCCAGTCACCAAGAGCTGGATGATTAAAAAAAAAATATATGGGAAATTGTATTGGGCTGGAGCTCAATCACAGGACCAAGGGAGTTTTTGAGAGTTTAGATACTCAGGGAGGCAAGTATGGATGGTCTAGACAAAGTAGACCAGTCCTGGACAAACAAATCATCCTTCAGGGTGATTTCACTTCAGAGCAGAATTCTTCGTTACTGCTGTTCTTTCTGTGCTATGTAGCTGAATCCTTGGTCACTGCTTTGCAGCGATGTCAGTAATACCTTCCTTTAGTTAGGGTTCTCTAGAGGAACAAAAACGATAGAAAGAATTGGAATTAAAAGAATCTGATTACATTATCTTACAACAGTCCACCAATAGCTGTCTGCAGGCTGGAAAGTCAAGGAACCCATAGCTGCTCAGTCCACATGGCGAGATGCCTCAGTAGTCCCAATCCAGTATCAAAGGCCCGAGGCTTCCCAGAAAGCTGCTGGTCATCAGTCTTCTTTTGAAACTTGGATCCAAGTGGAACAGGGCAGATGCAGCTCTGAGTGCGTAGCTGGGGAAGCCAGGTAAAAAGCACTCCCCCACGAGCAGCAAAGACAGCCAGGACCAAAGAGCTGTGTCCTCAAGGACTTCTTACATAAAGTCCTCCACCAGAAGGGCCGCCCACTCTGGAGGAAGGACTTCTTTTTCAGTTCATTCTTCCTGGAAGCAACCTCAGAGTCTCACCCAAGAAGAATGTCTGAGGATTCCTAACCTGATGAGGTTGACAACAGAATTTAACTATCTCATACTTCTTACCTGCATCCTGCCATGTCCGTCCCCGATGCCTTCCCCATCCATTGTAACAATCAAAATTGTTCCAGACATTGTCAAACATCCCTTAGAGGGCAAATATTTCCAATCTTGGTCTCTGAACACCAATAGAGTAGAGGAATGTTCCACAGCATCCTGATGCTAGTACTTAGGATTTCAATCTCATCTGAGTTAACACATTAGTAACATTGCAGTGCGTTTAAAACCTGCAAATGCTTTGCACATACAACACTATATTTAACACTCATAAGAACCCTAACATATATTGGCTAACCTTTGTGGGTCAATGTGTGTATGAGGTATTTTTTCTTTTTGAGACAAGGTTTCTCTTATCTGTTTGCCACTGGGAAGACCAGTTTAGCTGGCCCATGAGCTTTGGGATTCTCCTGGTTCTGCCTGCCACCGCCATAGGCTTGTTGAGATTACAGATGCATGTACCGTTTTGTGTCTGGCTTTATGCGAGTGCTGTGGATCAAAATCATGTAGGCAGGCTTACAGAGCAAGTACCTTTGACTGTTGAGCCATCTCCACAGCTCCTGGTATCCTTCTTTTAAAGATTTCAAGACTAGCTCAGAGCTAGTAAGTGATATCCTCCATTTCAAATTTACTTATATATTTCTTATTATTTATTTATGTGTGCGCATGTGCACATGCAACACAGCTTCTTGCCGCTTCAAACGGACTCCAGATGTTTGTGCCACTTTTTGCATACAGCTTATGTGGGTGGCTAGGAATTGAACCTGGGGCCAACAGGCCTTGAATGCAAGTGCCTTTTACAGCTGAGCCATCTTCCAAGCTCCAGTGATGTACTCTGAGAATTTGGCCTCTAGCCTCCACAGTTCTGTGGTCCAGATTGCATATTACTGTGCATTAGACTGTTTTATTAATTTCTCTTATGTTAGGACTGGAAGAAACCTTAGAGGCTTTCTCATCCATCTTAGTGAGTAGAGGAATTAAGTGACTTGTCCAGGTAATAAATGTGGTAAAATTAGGACTTGATAATGAAAAAAATTATTTGCAATGCATGTTAAAGAACAGTGTGACAGATTTTACTCAGTAGCAGTGTGATAGGTACAGGGACCTCTGTAAGAGGTTTTATAATAGGAAAGATAAATTGGGTTCAACCTGGAAAAAAAAGAGGAATATTGGGAATTTATAGCCAAGGAGCAGGATGGAGGGGGTCAGTGGATATGAAGTTCCTGAAAGGACAATCCAGGGATCAGGTGTATTCTGATCAAATTTATCTACTAGCCTTACCTGCTGTAAGCAGGCCAAGGTAACCAGGCATGACTTGAGGGATCCTGCAGGAAGCACAATGTGATCAAATACAGGTGACGGGGAGCTATGGCTAAACTACATTAGTAGCAAGCAGCATTCTTGCTAAAACTGAGCAATGTAGAGTCCAATATTGAAGCCCCCAAAACAGAGCCTAGTTAAGAAGAGGGTTCAGGATGGTACCTGGTGTGAGTTTAATTAATGAGAAACTCTTTGACTTAACATAAGTCTTCAAACTTCCTAACCCATTATCGTCTCCTTTTGATCAATATGACATGAATGGATGAAGAAATGTGTATAACTAAATCGATATTGGAACACACACACACACACACACACACACACACACACACACACACACACACACAAGTGCGTCTGTCTGTGTTTCTGTGTGTGTGTTGGTGCCATGAATGGATTTAGGGGGAAGTAGTTTAAGAGCTAAGCACAAAGCACACCTTCAGAATAATTATGTTTTAGGGGTCTAGGGGCACCTGCTGGGATTTTCAAGTTCTTGTGTCCCAGGGAAAAGAATGATATCAGGAACACATGATTCATAATAGAAACAGAGACCTAAAGTCTGCTTATTAAGAGCAAGAGAGGCACTCAGGAGAGTAGGCTAAGGCATAACCTCAAGAAGCACTGGGTCCCACATGTCAAGATCCTTTATAGGTCATTTACATAGTACCTGCCTCTTCTGCATTTGTATATATCACCCCCTCCATTTGATCTGTGTTGGGATGGGCTGTCTTTGCTAGTTATATGTCAATCATGATGCCTCTTCCATCTGTTCTACAATATCAGTGTGGTCAGTGAATCAGGAAAGAACTCAAATTTGAGATATTCTGTTCTCAAAAAGCCTTCACCTACTAACCTAATTTTGCTGATGTTAAGGTGCTGTGGGAAAGGGTGTAGATGATGGAAGGAATGACAAGTTGGTAAGGACCCACTGCCATAACTAAAGTGTCAGACTTGGCTAGGCCTTCCATAGGTAAGGCAACCTGTTCTGCACAATCACTGGCTTGGTGAGGCTTATGCTAATTGATTTTCCACTGCAAGTGGCAGGAGTGACCCCATCAGTGACTGTCCAGAGAGCAGGTCGGAAGATAACTGAAAATGGATGGAAAAGAAGAACTTGACTAGTTTCCTCATTTGCCAGAGCATAGCCCAAAGTCCAAAGGAAGATTTCCTCCTTCCCAGCCTGACTGAAAAGGGGATGGGGAGAAGGAAAAAACAGCCTTCACAATTGGAAGGAGGAGCCTCTGCAAAAGGGGATCACACACATACAAAGAAAACAGGTGAGCTTGTGACAGTTAACTTTTTCAGGCAAGTTCCACAGATTTTATGTCTGACCCCCTCCCTTTGAGTGGGAGGTGTCTCTAACTAGAGTTCAAAACCTAATCCTGAAACTGATTGGCCAGGTATGAACCAACTAGCTGTCTCTCTGACTTACCTGGCACAGGTCATAGAATTCACTGAGATAAGAAATCTAGCTTTTCTCCATGACCACGGCCTAGCAGAAGGACCTCTGAATCTCCAGGGCCCTGCAGGTAAGGTTCCCTCCACCCCCCACCACAGCCTAATGGCTGTGGTGAGCAGCTAGATTTCTTTCCCACATGAACCTTTCCTTCTTGCGATCTTTCCTTCTTCTTTTTTGGCTGAGCAGCATAGGTTTTGTTAAAACCTCTCCCATGTGCTCTCCCCACACGTTGGCTGGAGATCTCTGTAACTTCTCATTTCGCTTTAATTCAGGTATGGGCTACTTTCCCCTATCACACTCTGGAATCCTTTAAACTTACTCCAATCTGAAATAAACGTGTGCGATGAAGAAAATGCTCTCTAAATTTGTTGAATTCTTTGTCATACTGAGATAAGAAATCTGGGGGAAGCACAGTGAGTAAAGTTTCCTGTGTTCACCCCACAGATATGAGACCCCATCTCTGCAAGATCAAAACAACAGATCACCCTTGCACAGGGCTAAGAGAGTCTATGGGGCTCAAGAGCTTAAAGAGAGATCATTCATGGAGGAAAGCAGGAAAGCATCCCAAAACAAAGCACGACAATGCCCAGAATAAAGCAAGAACATGCCTTGGCAAGAAGGAATTCTCCCTCTTCTGGGGGTTGGGGGAGAGCAAGAAAATCCCCCTCACACTGCTAAAGAGAAAATTAATAGAGCCATAACAAAGGGCCAGAGGAAACAAGAGAGCCAAGGGCCAAGAAAGGCTCACACATGTGTTTAGGCTCATTTCTGTGGGTCAAACATTCAATTAGAATGAGTCTCACCATGAGGCTTGGGCCTCATTGGTTTGTGTGTATAAGAGGCTGACTCAGAGCTGGCCAGCCCACAAGTGTGCTAGGCTGAGAAAAGAAGCAGAAAGCTGTGGCTGTGGAGTTGTTGCTGGCAGCCGTTTTGGAAGAGGCTGAGCAGGGAAGGTGGGATCCATGTTTCCTATGGGCCAGTCCCTAGCTAACAACCTGACAGAAAAAAAAGTTCGCTTTTTCCTAGCCCTATTACCAGAAGTGTGCCGGTCAGACCTCTGCAGGGTCCACCCCTCCCCTTGAGTGGGAGGTGTCTAGTTAGCTACAACCTAGGTGCTAAAGCTGATTGGTCAAATATGAACCAATCAGCTGTCTTTCTGACTCACCTGGGGAGAACTTGAATTAACTTCCCTAGAGGAAGCCAGTCTCTTCCCCCACATGGCAATGGAGTAGAGAGACTGCTGAATATCCAGGCC
Source organism: Zapus hudsonius (assembly GCA_004024765.1). Lineage (NCBI taxonomy): Eukaryota > Metazoa > Chordata > Mammalia > Rodentia > Dipodidae > Zapus > Zapus hudsonius. Next base: position 52,816 of record PVHP010003961.1, on the reverse strand, counting down.
TTAGGAAGGTAAGCCCTTCCCCACCCCAGCTAATGACTGGGGTGGGAGCAGGCTCCAGACTTTTTCCCTCATGAATCTCTTTCTCATAATGAGAGCTCTCTAGTATCTTTTCTTCTTCTGTTTATTTAACTGAACAACTTAAGTTCTGTTAGACTCTCCACACTGGTGGCTGGAGAACTCTGAGGCTTCCCCATCCAATTCCCCTTTTCCTAAATTAATAACTTAGCATAAATGTGTAATATGATTTATTTCTGTCATTGTGTATAATTCTTTTGCATTAGCGGACACGAACTGGGTGGGGGGAATTCAATGGTAAAAACCAAATATAGCTGTGCCAAGATTTCCCTGTATCAGAAGGTTTTAGTAAGAAGGTTGCAGTGGAGTGCACGTGTGAGCGTGTATATGTGTGTGCATGTGTGTGCTTGTGTGTGTGTGCATGTGTGTGTATGTGTGTATGTGTGTGCATGAGTGTGTGTGTATGTGTGTGTATGTGCATGTGAGAATGTATGTGTGTGTGAGTGTGTGTACATACATAGGACTCAGGAGAGAGGAGCCTCTGCCTGAGTCCTCCAGCATTCAGAAGCGACTGTGGCTGTTGAGTACTATTCTGCAGATTATGTCAGTTTGGGAAAGACTATCAGGAAAAAGGGGAAAAGGTGCCACGAAGAGGGGAAGCATTTAAAGAAAGACTAATTATTGTGCTTAGGCAGACAGCCATTCTAGTAATCCTCATTACACCCCAACTCCCTAACCTCTTACCTACTGAAGAAGAGGAATTGTCAGATCCCATAAACTGCACACTTGCAGGAAGGAGGTGTGGGATTGTTTGCCAGGCGGGGCTGTCTGGAAACCTGTGTGCTCTATGCTAATCGTAGCCTTGTCATGCGCACGGGTGCTTTGTTTCCATGCCCTCCAAGTCTTTGCTATGCAAATCAAACCACAGGGGCACTTTAACATGTAAATCACATAATCTCCCTCACGTGGGATGAATTGACGGATTTTAAACTCCTTGACTATTGGGAGGTAATGAACATACTTATTTAACTGGCATTATTGCACTGGGCACAGCTCCTGCTCTGGGATTTACTCTTTGGTGTAGCCCTGCAAAGGAGAGCTGGTGTGATTATTAATGTTGCTGTCAAAAGAATAAGATGAGCCCAAACTGAGAAATTCTGATACAGCCCTGCAAGGAAAATAGGGTTGTCCCCAGAAGCTACCACGTTCTGGGTAGGCCTTGAGACATGGTCGGCCTTTCTACCTTGATTAGTGGGGGAACATTGAATCTCCTTGGGGAAAGATAGGAGCCCATTCAGGCTCTGTAGCCAGGAGGGACCCAGGCGGGGAAGATGAACCAGGGCCAGCCCTCTGGAGGCTGGGGAAGACTAGGATTCCACCAACAGCCTGCTGCTGCCACCTGATCCTTTGTTTGGGGCTAAAGTCACTTAGGCACCGCATGCCACAGATAATGCTAGGGATGGAGAGAGCAGCAACTAGATCCTATTTGCAATGACAGCTGAGCTGCCAGGACAAGATGTGCTTGTTCCGAAATGAAGTGTGATTCCATTAAAATGTGCGATCTCTTGAAACAGCCTACCTGGTTTTGGAGGATGTGGTACTGCATTTATCTGTTGGGAAAAAATTGATGAGAGCAATATTTTGGCCTTACAACATTGAGTCTAAGCAAGGAACAGTGAAAAAGTGACTTCAGCTCTTATGGGGCTTTTGCTGTCCTTCTGTGTGTTTGAAGGCTTTGACAATTGTAACGTGCTCATTTCGGCATTACCTGTGTGCATTCCCCATCTGGGCACACTTCCAAAATGTCTTTTGAGCTGTGTTTAGACCACATACATTTTCCCATAGAAACAATGGCTGCAGGGCTTCTTGGACGGCAGACAAAAATTGATCTAACCCAAATGTAGCTGAAGCACTGTGCGTTTGCAATTAAGGCTTGCAAGAGAAATTAGAAGCGAGTATTAGAAATCCTGTTTTCTAAAAAAACACAAAATTACATAATATATTTAAGCATATCAAAGCACTGCCAAACCTGAAATCACCTGACCAAAAGCTCAAGCTGCCTGCCTGAGTCTGACAGTTTTGCAGGCACAGAAATAGGTATCCAACTGGGGCGTACTCCAAAAACAAAATTTTAAGGAAGGAGGAGGGACATGGTGATACGGATTGTGATATGGGTGTGGGGAAGGGTTAGAATTTAGATAACCCACAGTAAAAATTTCAATGCACCCCAAGTTTAAAGAGTATCTGAGCTCTTGTCTATAAAGTTAAAGAGTTAAAATCACAGACACCAAGATAGTAAGTTATAGTGGGAGAGTTTATTATTTAAGGGAACATGGGGAGTTACAGAGTTTTCCAGCCACAAGTGTGGGGAAAACATGTGTCAGAGAGTTTAACAGAACTTATATTGTTTAGCTAAATAAGCATAAACAGAAAAGATAACAGAGAGCTCCCATCATGAGAAGGAGAGGTTCATGAGGGAAAAAGGCTGGAGCTGCCATTAGCTGGGGTGGGGAAGGCCATACCTTCCTAAGGCCTGGATCAGAGGTTCTTCTACTCCATTGCCATGTAGGGAAGAGGCTGGCTTTCTCTAGGGAATGTTAATTTAAGTTCTCCCCAGGTGAATCAGAGAGACAGCTGATTGGTTCATATTTGACCAATCAGTTTTAGCACCTAGGTTGTATCTCTAACTAGACACTTCCCACTCAATGGGAGGGGCTGCCTCTGCAGAGGTCTGACGTCACAATGGGGCTGCTAACTTACATGAGGAGGGGATAAAAGGTGGATAAATGGCTTTGTATCAGGCTTTCTCAACCTTGGTCTATTCCTCACATTATTGAGTTTATCAATAGATGCTTTGGAGTATCAACTATACCCTCTTTAGCACGAGAAACCAATTCCCAAACATACACGCAGCTTTGCTGCTGGTATTCACAGCAAGGTTCTCAGTTCTGTGCAAGATCAGCTTTTGTTAAAGTTTATCCCAGTTCAATCTGTTACTCTACCTGAAACATTTAACCTCACATCCTTCCAAACAGTGATCCTAACTGCATTTACCAAAACATCTACGTGCACATCTATTGCAGTTAGCTTAACATTTCTGGGACAAGCAACCAACCAAAAGCAGCTTCTGAGGGAAAAGGGGTTTATTTCAGGCTTACAAATTGCAGGGGAACACCATCAATGAAGAAAGAAGCTGATTCACTTCCATAGATCAATAGCAGAAAGATACCTTCGAAGAGCCAGCAAACATCAAACACCAGCGAGCACCAACCTACAGAGCTCAAACTGTCCTTTACACACCTTAGGGCTGGACTCAAGATCCACCCCCAGTAATATGCCAACTGCTACAGGCTAAAGTCAGAAGTTTAATAAAAAATGCCCAAATCTATGAGGGCATGCATTCAACCATCACAACATTTCTCTCTGAGGCTGTTTCCAGTGAGCCCAGCCTGACAGATGAGCAAATGAGTGAAAGTAGATATGAAGAGGTGGTTATTGGTGGTGAATGGCCTGATGGATCAGGAGGAAAACGGAGACCTAAACATATATCTACACTGGCAGAGAATTCTGCATTGGGGCTGATAATAGCTATTCTGACATGAGAAAAGGTAGATGCTAATTCTATATGAAGGAAATACAATGAACTCCTCCCTTTTCCTGACAACTTGCTCTTCTATTTTGGAGTGATTCAGTGGAAGAGAGATGGGGAATGGGAACAAAAGGAAGCAACTAGTGGGATTATGATCAAAACATGTTATGTATATGTATGAAAACTGGCACTAAATGTTTTAGGTTGGGGCTGGGAAGATGCCTCAGCAGTTAAAGGCACTTGCTTGCAAAGCTTGCTGGTGGGGGGTTGATTCCCCAGCACCCACAGAAAGCCTGATGCACAAAGTGGTGCATGGGTGCGGAGTTCATTTGCAGTGACAAGAGGCCCTGGTGTGCTCATTCTCTTTCTCCTTGCAGGGAAATAAAAATATTTTTTAAAAATTTAGGTTAAAAAAAAACCGAAATACAATGATGAACAGAAGTTCAATTCTTCTGCAAGAGTGGAATGGTTCAGGTGAGCGGGCCCATGAGGCTGACTCTGTTGTCTTCCTCCAGAATTTCCACTAGGCTGTGCAGCACTCTGTACCTGAATCCACTGGGAAGCCTTGCTTTCTTAGGAGCCTTTCTTGTTGAGTTTTGAACTTCATGTTTCTGATATTCCAAGATCAGATAACAACTCCCTTCCAAATGACTGTTGATGCCAGTTGTGATCAGTAATGATGCTCTGTGAGGGGATCTGGGATTATGGTTATCTTCCCTTGTCAATCTTAGGCCTGGGCTTTTGCTGTTTCTTTTTCTCATGCTTGGTTTCATCATATGGAACTTTTTTCAAATACATGTTAAAGAAATCAATAGTATCAAAAAGACCTGGGCCTATCACGTAGGCCCAAAATGAAACCTTTGAGAGAGTGCCATGATAAACAAGAGGCCTATCACCACAGTGAATCAATTAACCCAGGATAGGTCCATAACACAAACACCAAGGAGAGCCCACACAACCCAAGGCAGAAATACTGAGACAATTCAGATCTCAACAATAAAGCAGACTTAAAACTCACCTACCATGACTCAGGGAACTGAGTGGAAGAGAGGATGGAAAGATTGTAAGAGCCATGGTGGGGGAGGATATCCAGAGACATTGTCCCCCTCAGCAACAATACACAAATGGGGGTATCCTGGCTACCTCCTGAACTATTCATAAACCCCTACTCCAAGGACTGATCCAGTACACCCACTGTGGAGAGCCCCCATTGAGTTGGGGACAGGGAGGAGAGAAATGGGGGTACCATCATAAGATTTGCTCATATAATGTATCTAAGTAAGGATAATAAAGATATATAAAAAAGACCTACCCATTTGAAATAAATGCTGAGACTAAAGCATATCCAACAAGGAGTGGACTCTAAGAAGCTCTAGTTTCTAGTGTTTTGGGAGGTTAAGAGGCATTGGGCAAGCATCCTGAGGTCAAAGTATAACTGTCTCTTTTGCTCAGCTGGGCTGAGGAGACACACCCAAGAAACTGACTGTCAGGGTCTATCAACTCTTATTTTCCAAGTCTTTTTTTACTGATGACCAAATGTGGTGCAAAACTATTACAGATCTCAGAAAAAAAAAAACAAAACTATTTGAAGGCCAAAACAAGAGAACTTGACCTGACATGCCCAGCAGACCCCTGAACAAAACATTATTTCATGCTCTGGATGTTTAGCTATTGTTTTCCGGAAGGATGAAGAATGTAAAATTGCAGTGGTGAAACCCATCTAAAGATCAGTAGCTTGTAGGGGGTGGCAGAATGCACATACTTGTTCTGGAGGTCCGAGGGGAGGATTTGAACTTAGTCTTCCCAGACCAATTCTATGTCAGCTAATGAGGGGATAACAGATACCAGGGTGGGGTCTTAGGTAACTCAAATGTCCTGAGTTCTAGGGGAAGGTTTTTACAACGATTATGACAAAGGCTTTTAAAAAATAAATGAGAATCATTCTAATGGTTACTATTTTAAATGTGTTTGTATTTGTGTGATGGGAGTGGTGCCTGTGTGGAGGTTGGAACAGTCTCAGGGTATTTGTCTTTTCCTCTCACCTTCTTTATGAGTCAGAGTCTCTCTTACTGTTTTTGCCTCTGTGTGTGCACCAGTCTAACTGGCCCACCAACTTTTGGATTCCCCTGGCTCAGGTGCATTGAGATCACAGATGCATCTTCCATGGGTACTAGGAATTGAACTCAGGCCAGCAGGCTTGCCAGCAAGTGCCTTTAGCCACTGAGTCTCTAGGGCTCTCCCCAATCTGCCACCAAGTTCTGGAATAACAGGCACACACTACCATACCCAGCAATTACATGGGCAGTAGGGATCCAAACTCGTCTCTTCATGCTTCTGCAGCCAGGACTACACTCACTGAATGTTACAGTCAGCTTCATGTTGTTGGGATGAACTTCCACACCAGACACAGTTTATGGAAAGAAGGGGCTTATATCAAGTTTACAGATTCATGGGGAAGTTCCATCAGTGGTGGAATAAGCTGCCTCCATACATAAATCCAAGCAGAGAGAAAAACTGTAGCAAGCAAAACACCTGTACCAGCACACACACCAAATAGCAACAATCACAAAAACTAGCAGCAAGCACCTAGTACTCCCTCCAGAGCTCAGTCTGCTCTGTATACCTGTAGGCTGTAAATCTCATCTGTCCCCAAACACACCTTAGGGCAGGACCCCAGGACCCACTCTCAGGGACACCTCTTCCAGCCAGGCAGCTGGAGACCCAAGTTAAAAGCTCCAATAAAATACCTGAGTCTATGGGGGACATACATTCAAACCCTACCCCACCTCCCTAGACCCTCAGAAGAGTTCTCAACCAATTACTTATTACTAACAACACTGAGTGGCAACCAGTGATGCTGAACACATTTCTGCAAAGCTACAGAAATGGAAATTTCCTTTCTGATTGTTTGCAAACAATACATAAAACAAACAATTCCAGTTTTAATGTTAAGATATTAGCAATATGGTAGTATTTGAATTGATCTCAGAGTAAAATCTAAGCTTTGGAGGAGGGCTTATAAAAGGCTCTAACATGACCCTGTCTCCTACTGATCTCGTCCACAGTCTGTGCCCTTCACCTTAGCATTTATTTATTGTGGACTTGAGTTGCACCTTCTTCTTCTTGTACCTGCTCTTCTGTTTGGGAATCCATCATCACTTAACATTTCCCCATGACCCTCTGAAAACTCTCGTTGCCATGCTAACTCTTATCATCCTGTGGGTCTCACATTAAATTTCATTTGCCCTCAGGATGCTTCTCATTGGGTTTGGCCTTTTAAAATGCTCTGCAATTTTCTTATTGTATGTGTGCTCATGTTACAATAGTAAAATAGCATAGATCGAGTGACTTAACCAGCAGAAATTTATTTACTCACAATTCTGGACGCTAGTACAGTTGCCACTCCCTGCCTCCGTCATTGCCCTGCCTATCTATGGGTTCTATATTGTAGATTCAGTCAATGGAAAATAGTTGCTTACATTTTACAGACTTTTATTCTTGTGTTCCCTAAACAGTCTTGTATACTAATGATTTGCATAGTATTTATATTGTGTTAGGTATCATGAGTAATTTTGAGATTATGGCAATCATCAGACAAGATGTACACTTAGGTTACCTGTAAATACTATCCCATTTGATATCAGGGACAAGAGCATATCTGCAGAGTTGGCCATAGACAGAGGGTCCTGGAAGCAATCTTCTATGGATACCAAGGGCTGAATGTGCCAGATGAAGTTCCTACTCTGCCAGTTTCTGATGAGGTCTCCCTTGCTGGCTTGCAGTTGGCTGCCTTCTTGCTCTGTCCTTTCATGAGACTCCTCTGCTGTCTCTTACATGAGTATGAATCCTACTGAGTGAGCCTATGATTATGACTTCATTAAGCCTTAATTGCTTCCATAAAGGCTCTATATACAAATATAAATCACATCCTGTGCATTGGGGGAAGGCACATATATTCAGTCCATAGCAAGCATATGTCTTATCCAGAGAACTTGCAGGCTGTGAAAAGGTCCTGTGAGGTAATTCCATGGACTGCGATGTGAGGGGTGCCTAGTGGAAGAACACACTCAGCATGTTGGGCTGTAACGGATCCTTTGCCTGCTTCGATCCCTCACTAGAGATTAAGCTTCTCACGGCCAGGACACGCGGTCATTATCTATGACTATCTTCTCAGGACCCTTGTCACAGGAAACTTTTCCCCTTGGCAAACCAAAGAATGATTATACCAAACCAGTTTGGTGAACCAATGAGCTTATTGGGATTCCCGACAGAGCAGGTCAAGGGACTGCTTACAGGAGGAATAAATGACCCAAATGCAGCCACACATAATGACTCCCTGGAACACACTTCGCCACTTGCAGGCAGCTCAGTCGGAAAGTCCCAGCTCAAGCACTTGTTTTCCCTTTATTCAACCTTACGGCAGGGTCTCTGGAACTCCCTGCCCTTCCCAGAAAGGACTGGTTCAGTTTCTAACTCATGCAACCTTGGTGAGTGGTTGAGTGACCTTTAAGTTTCAGGTCTCTCTGACTTGACTTCCTGAATCAGAGCCTCCTTCCTCTCTTCAATATGGAGGAATCTACTATACAACCACCCTGCATAGCACACTGGAAACACAGACACTCAGTGAGCATTTATTGACCTAGATAGCTAGAACCCAGCAGGCTCACAAGACTGTGTCATGTTCACTTGCAAACAGATCGTTGTATAACAGCCTTCTGGTACTGAAGCCACATTAGCTAAGTAATCCCATTCTGTTCCTTTTCAAAAGGACATCTTCATCAGGGTTACCTCCTCTAGAAAGGTAATTTCTTTTTTTTTCTCTCTGACACATACTTTCCTCCCCAATTATATCTTCCTGTTCCAGCTTGCTTTTGGCTCTTGTATTCTATGGGTCCTGACTATCTTGAGTTTAACATCTTGACTCCTCCAAATATTTTTGTAAAACATAAAAACAGATTCATCAAAGTCAAGACTCTGCCAAGGCCACTTGGTGAGACAGAGACTAAGCTTAACTTGGGAAACCAGAGTGTTGATCATTGCATGGTGCCAGTGCCTGGAAGCCTTTCAGGGATCTCTGGGCCCTGACTGCTTCTCGTGAGGTCAAGGTCAAGGGGGTGGTGAGATAGAGAATGGAAGGCAATGTTGTTTACTCAAAAGAGAACTCAGAAAGGCAAGGAAGAGTGGGATAATTAGTATGTACAAGACACCACACTGAGTTAGAGTGAGAAAACAAAGAACAAGCCAGAATTCCTGGAGATTTACTTTACATACAGGCTGAATGTGACATCCAGACAGCATGGCTCTTAGGCACTCAAATGAGAGCAATCCCTCTAGGCAAAATGGTGACTAGGTGGGTCAAAACTGATCCTAAACAGATGGCTTTACATAGGTTGACTTCTACATGTCTTTCAAATTTGTCCTTTACATTCAAAGTCATAGAGCTAAGTCATTTGATTATTATGCCTTCATTTTTTAATGTAACAACTAGTAGAATTTTTGCTTGAAAATTCAGATGGAAATATATATATATATATATATATATATATATATATAAAATGAAAAATAGAATGACATTAGGCATAAAAATAATATTTTTTAAAAAACAAAATTATACAGCACAAATTATTTTGCCATTAAAAATGACTAAGGTCTTTTTAAATGTCGGGACGTGAATCTCATTCTTTTCCCTTCTTTCCTGACTGGACTTTGGTGATAGATGACTGTACTTACATCTGCCTTCTTCCAGTCTGCCCTTCTCTTGGTTGTTTCTAAGACGTGCATCATTCGTCTTTCATTGGCACCTGTAACAGTTAGAAATGCTGTAGTTGGACGTAACAGGAAATAAACTACCAACTGGCTTAAATAAGAAATAGTATTAAGGGCTGGAGAGATAACTCAATCAGCAAAGTGCTTATCTCACATGCATAAGGACCAACGTTCCAGTGCCAGTCCCTGAGCCAAAGTTTCGTGCTTGGGGGCACATGCTTGTATTCCCAGTCCTGGGAAGCTGGAGACAAGAGGATCTCTGGAGCTTGCTATTCAGTCAGTCTAGACTACTTGGTGAGCTTGAGATCAATGAGAGATTAGATCCTGCCTATGTGGAAGGTGGTAAAGGGTATCCCTGAGGTTGTCCGGTGGCCTTAACATGCGTGTATACATGTGCCCGTATATCCGCACACACACATCTGCTAAAACATAAATAGAATTATTTGGGTCAGAATAGTCTGTTAGGGCTCCATAGCCAAACGTCACAGCCTGTGTGGCTTAAACAGCAGAAGCTCCTTTCCCCGCACTTCTGGAGGATGGAAGGCCAAGATCAAGGTTATCTCACAGTAGACTGGGGAGATGGCTGAGGGGGAAAAGTGTTGTAGAAGCATGAGGGTTTCAGTTCTGATCCCTAGTACCCATGTACACCCATGTACAATGCCTGGCATGTAGCATGTAATCTCAGCCCTGGGGAGGTGGAGACAGGAGACTCGCTGGGTCCCTAGTCTAGCTGAACTAGCGGCTCTTGGTGACCCAGTCTCAGAAAACAAGACAGGCAGAAGAACAAATGAGGAAGACACCTGACATTGACCTCTGGCCTCCCCGTGCATGTACACACATGTGCCCATACACTTATGAACACACTGATGCACACACCAGCACACATGTGTGCCTACACACATATGAAAACATGGATGCACACACACCACACACATATACAAACACACACACAAGCTATCAACACAGTTGACTTCTTTGATGGTTTCTCTTCCTGGGATCCACACTGAAGGGCAGATTTGAACTTCTGCATGTCTTCAAAGACTCTAGCTCCAAATTCAGTCATTTTCTGTGACTCTGGATCTTAAAGCTTCTAAATGAATGTATGGGCTAAATAAGCTCATAGCTGTCACTTAATTGAGATTCCAGTGTAGGTGGACTTCAGTCAAAGCTTGAACCAGTTCTCCAGTCCAGCCACCAGGAGCATCAGCCTGCCTGCTAAGGCATCGGCTTTACTTCAAGGCTGCCTTCCATCTATGCCATTGCTTCTTGGGCAGAGGTTGTCCATGACAGTTTTGGACAATGTCTATAAGCACACACATCTCCATTTAGAACTGGGAAAGTGGAGAAGGGGGCTCAGGTGTATTTACACTTAAGAGCACTACTGTCGGCAGAATAAAAAATCAGGCATGAGTTACAAGGCCCTTTGTCCACGTGGTCTCATTTTGTCTTTTCAACTTCATTTTTAAAAAAAAATATTTAATTTATTTTTTATTCTATTTATTCATTTTCAAGGAGAGAGAGAGAGAGAGAGAGAGAGAGAGAGAGAGAGAGAGAGAGAGAGAGAGAGAGCACACCAGGGCCACCACCTTGTGGGTCTGGCATATGTAGGCACTGGGGAATCGAACCCGGGACCTTAGGCACTAGAGGCAAGTGCCTTAACCGCTGAGCCATCTCTCCAGCCCTCAACTTCATTTTTAGGTCATATGTGTATTTCTTCTACTACGTCACATGTCCCTTTCCCCTTCTGTGGAATAACCTACTTTAGACATTCCCTCCATGATGCTCCTAGTATCCTTTCTGTCACCAGCAGGGCTCCTCTGTCTAACTTTGAAGGCTGTTCATTAAATAATTTCAGGGTGTCAGGAATGTAGAGTCTGATGTGAGGATGGTCTCCTGGGCTGTGCAGTGTAAAGCCTTTACAACTGTGCATGGTGGCTTTGGTCTGCTTTCCCTGATATCATATGTCATTTTAACGCTCTACTTAAAACTCTATCCTCCTTCTAGTGTGTGAAGTTCCCAAAGGGCAGCCTTATATCATAATAGATAATTATATTGCTTCTGCACTATGTTTGCAACGTTTTCTGTATCAAGTCCTGGAAACACTAACATTTGTTAAATGAGTGGCAAAATATTTTTGCTACTATTTTCATTATGTTCTAGCAGTGACAACTGAGGCTCTAAAACATTTTGCTTTTATCCAGGTTCTCTCTCTCTCTCTCTCTCTCTCTCTCTCTCTCTCTCTCTCTCTCTCTCTCTCTCATCAGTGTTTGTGAGCTCTGATAAATGATGGACATGCAGTTTCAGCTCAGAGAGTAGACTTGTCTCTGGCAGTTGCTTTAACTGTGGAATGGCAGGTAAGCTGCTCTCCTTCTGCTCAGTGTGCTGACTAGGAAGTCAGATTATACCTGTGAGCGGGCTGTGCAGCGAACCTCAAGGACTGTGCAGACATGGATTCTTACTTTATAGCCACAGCTTGGTATGAATAGTTTCCTTAGCCCGACTCATGTTTTAAAGACATACATGCTTTAATATTTTTGTTGCTGCAGAATAATGCAGAATCTTAAAATACACGTGCAGATTCATGCTGTGGCCCCAAAGATAGCACGGCAGCCTCAGTCCTCGGGCCTGTGGGAGGGTCAAGACAAGCAGCTTTGCTGTTCGTTCTCATTAGCTGAATTCAAATTCCAGTGGCGATAATACACACTTTTTCAGCTACATATAGATCCCGCCTCTATAAAAGGAAAAAAATCTATAAATGTAATCACCTCTCCCTTGTCAGCTAATGTAACACAGTGGTATCTATAAAACAGTTTTCTTTGGTTGCTTTTGTGTGATTTATTCCTCCTGGCATGGATCAGGATATGAGCAGCATTATGTTTCAATAGATCCTTTCTGTAGCTTTTAACCAGTTACAAAGGGTGTCTGTCTACCTGCACACAATCTTGCAATAGAAATGAAACAGGCTTTTAGGACCTCAAAGAAAGGAGAATGGGAGACTGGGCTAAGTTGCCATTTCATCATTTGGTGCGGCAAATATTATATATCTGGGAAAAAGATTTTTTAACAGTCTGTAATTTACGAGTGTCTAAAGGTGTTTTGTTTGAGTGTGTAGCAGGATTTAAAAAGGAAGGGCCCATAGATTTTTATCCCTCCACCACAGGTAAGGTAAGCTTAAGCTATTGTGAATTAGACTTTCCACTCCCAGAGCTGGGAGAAGAGCTTTCTCTCTTGCTTTCGGTATTGAAAATTTGAAATCATATAGACCTGACTACCCAGGGACCTGCCTATTGGCCTGGGGTTTTGTCATCCCAGCTAAGAAGGGCAACCATCTGGCTCTCAGCATCAGTCACAGTGGAGGCAGTGCTGTGGGCCTGCATTACAGAGGGTGGCTGGAGGTATACCACCCCCAACCCCCGAGTTTGTGCCAAAGCACACCAACGGGCATACTTCTGGAGGCTGAAAATACATTTATTTACCTTATATGTTTACCCCAGGTTTCCTTCTCACAGGATCCCACACAGTAGGAATCAGAAAGAAATAGCTGTCAATATAGCCATACTACCCTGAGCATGCCCAGTGTAATCAGAAAGGAATAGCTATCACACCCTTAACTTTTGTCTCAGAAATCTTTAAATCTGCAGAAGTGTTCAGAGAGCAAAACAATGAACACTTGTGTATGGCTTCTCTCTTTTTGCTGTGACTCTGAAGGCAATTTTCATTCGTGTACAGTCACTGCACTTGCTCCCAGAATAATTTACCTTAAACCTCCTACAAACTCCTACATCTTATACCCATGGATCTTGAGGTTTAAATGTAAACTACCCCCCATAATGCTCTTGAATTTGAACACTTGGTCTCCAGCTGGTGGCACTGTGTTGGGAAGTTGTGGAAGCTATAGGAGGCGGAGTCTTGCTGGATTAAGTAGGTCATTGTGGTAGGGTTCTACAGTTTTATAACTCATTTCCTGTTTGAGCTCTGTTTCCTGACTACAATGTGAAATTCAGGCTTTCCACTCTGGCCACCATGCATTTCTTGATGTGGTGGGTTGAATGAAATATCTCCTAGAGGCTGTGTGCTTTGAATACTTGGTTCTCAGCTGGTGGTATTTGGAAAAGTTTTAGGGCCTTTGGTAGGTGACGTCTTGCTGGAGGAAGTGTGTCACTAGAAGCAGGTTTTGGGACTTGAAAATCCAGCCCTGTTGCCAGTGATACCTATCACACTTGGACTATGTCGCTGTCTGTTCTGCCATGCTATCCCCACTGCCATGAAGCTTCCTGTAGGAACTATAAGTCAAAATAAACACCTTCCATCAGCTGCTTCTGGTCAGGTGTTCTGTCTCAACAACAAGAAGGTAACTACTACATTTGCCATGATACATGATACATGAGATGTATCCTCCTGGAACTATGAGCTTGAAAGCTACTATGGCCAGGTATTTGTTCACAGCCATAAGAAAGTAACTAATAGAGATCTTAACACTGGCACAAAACATATTGCAACAGGTTGTGCTTTTCAAAATTCTAATTGTCCCCAAATATTCTCTCTTGTTATTCTGTTAAATCCAAACTCTAGGAAGGAACACATATTTCATTTATTTGTCTTGTGTGTTTTGTGTCTGTTCTTCTAGAACAGTCTCTAATAACCATTTTTGTTTATAAAGATAAGTAAACTAAAGTTCATGATATATACCCTAAAGAAATTCCTACATTTTAAGGGAATTTTTTTTGAGGTAGGGTCTTGCTTTATCCCAGGCTGACCCTGAATTTACTATGTAGTTTCAGGTGTCCTCGAACTCATGGCAATCCACCTACCTCATCCTCGTGAGTGCCGAGATTAATGGCCTGAGCCACCACATCCATCCAAGTCCTGCAATTTGAATTTATGTAAAGTGCTTCGCCAGGAATGTTCAGTCAGAAACTATGTTCATAACTTGCAAATCAGATGTGGATGTGGTGCCTCCTGCCTTTAATCCCAGTTCTTGGGATCAGAGGCAGAAGGATCAGGATTTCATGGCCAGACTGACATGACTAAGTATTGAGTTTGATGATAGCATCAGGTACATGAAACCCAGTCTCAAACCAAACAACAAAAAACCTTGCATAATAATTTCTTATGTGTGTATCATTCTAAGGTCCCTATGTGGTTTGGATTCATTTGTTTCTGTTCAGTTTCAAGTTTTAGAGTTCACTATAGGAAAATACTTTTTAATGTATATTTAAATATAAAAGATTTACATGAGTCAAATGGCAAAATTACACTTAAAGCTTACAAAGTTTTATTCTTGCTTCAATATTTCTCTCAATGTCCATATAATTCATTTTTTAAAAAAATAATGAGCATAATATTTAATTTTTTAATGGGAAGGAAAGGATTTATTGAAGCTACAGATTCAGGGGAAATATTGAATCTTTATAACAAATATATATGAATGTTAATATATGCATGCATCTCTATATATTTATACAGGTATATATATATTTTTTTTTCGGTGTGTGAAGAAGATGTTAATGATGTTCCATCTTCATTGTCAACCTGGCTGCTTTTAGAATCAAACTGTCATGTCTCTGGATGTGTCTTAAAGAGCATTTTCAGAGAGGATAAACTGAAGAGGGAAGACCCATCCCAAATGAGGGTGGGATGATTCCATGGGTTGGGGTCTTGACTAAATAAAAGGGAAAAATGAGCAGAGTATCTGCAGTCTTCCCTCTGTGCTTTCTCACTGTGGTTCTCATGTGGTCGGTTGTCTCACACTCCTGCTGCCACAGCTGGAGCCCCTCTGGGTACCACGACTCCCCTGGCTGATGAACTGTACTCACCAACCATGAGTCAAAATAAACCTTTCCATCAGTTGCTTTTGCTAGGTATTTTGTTAAGGATTTGAGAAAAAGAATAACTACAAATGTATACATAATTTTTTGAGTTGGCTTTCCTCTTTTACTTAATATATCATACCTATCAGATTACAATAGTATTTCTCATCTGTTTCTTTGTTTTGTTGTTTGTTTTGTTACACTTGCATAGTTATTTTGTATCACCCAGATTTCTTAGGACAAACATTATCTTGTTTATAAAACATTTTGTGGTCATAGACAAAGCCTTGGCACATAATATATATGAACAGCTAAGAATCATGGTGGTCTGAAAGGGAAATATGTATGTCATTTGAGCACGTATTTCAAGTATACCTACATAGAGTTGTGCCATTCTGTATTTCCATAAGCAATATATAGAAGCTCTTTGCCATAGCTCCATGAATCATCACAACATCTTTGTAGCCTTTTGTAATGTTTACTCTACACGTTAAAGGCTGTAGCTCAGAGATCTTGAAAACATCTTTAGAGCCCTATAGATTGCAAATGACAGAGCTAGGATTAATTCTAGACTCTGACTCTAGAGTCATAAGACTAAAGACCATGTGTTTCCTCCAGTAAGCTACCAGAGTCATATTTTAGTATGACAAGATTTACAAAGACTCAATTATTTCTGGAGATAATGCTCTTGAAAGTTTCAAGGAATCCTGTGCAATCTCAAAGAACACCAGAGGAATAAAAGAACAGCTTTCATATTCATCCATTTGTTAAGGGGGTCAACATTCAGTCAAAGATTTTGACCGATTGAGTGCATCTATGGCATTAAGAGTCTTTTCAAGATGAGACGTTTTAGGAGGGCTTCTCTATGGGAATAGGGAATGAAGGCACATAGTGCTGAGCCAAGTCTCCTCTTGAAGCAGAGGGAGGGAAAGAAGAGATCAGGGCTGAGACCAAAAGTTCAGCAACTGGGGCAGAATTCAGCTCCCTGGAGAACTGGAGAACAAACCAACTTGTGAGAAATTCAAAGGAGTAGACTTCCATGATCTGTTGGGGAGAAACCCAAGGGAGAAGAGGTTATCTAGGGACTCACCACAAGGCAGAAAACTATAAAACCCTAAAGGATTTGTGATACAGATAAGGTGATCCAAGACAATAGAATAATAGAGAGTTGAGCTGCTTAGCTGTAAAGGAGGAGATGGCACTTGGAGCAGTGTATGAATAATGAGAAGCAGCCGCTATTCAAAAACTTGAGGGAAAAAATTTTCCAGGCAGATGAAATAGCCAGTGCCAGGTGCCCAAGGTGCTGAGGCTGGAAAATTGGTATATATTAAATAAAGATATAAGATGAGGTCAAAGGTTGGGACAGAGCAGCATCTGATCATCCTGAGGGAGGCAATTTCTGATGGATGTTTACAACGAGTGACTAAGTCACCAGATAATGCATTTAAATCCAGTTCTATGAGGTTCCAAGGAGATATGAATGGAAGTATTGCTATTTATTATGCTTATTTTTAAGTAAGCTTTATGGTATGATCTTCCTGTGATGGGACTTCACTTCCCAATAGGATGGTGGCTGAAGAAGGGACTTGTGGGAGCTAATTAACTTGTCATGAAAAGACTACATAAATCTAGTGCTCCTATGAGAAGAGACAGGAGATAGCTTACTTCCTTTCTCTCCTAAGTGTCATGGGAGGATACAATGAGGAGATAATATCTATAAACCAAGGAGTAGGTTCTTAGCACCCTCTTTAATCTTGGACTGTTCAGATTCCAAAATGGAAAGAAATGAATTTCAGTGCATGATGCTTTTGTTACTGTGATGGTTCGAATACATAATGCCTCCCACAGGCTCTCCTGTTGAACACTAGGACCCTAGATGGTGACACTAGATCGAAAGGTTCTAGAAGCTTTGAGAGGTGGGCCTTAGCTAGAGAAATCACAGAGGACATGCTGTTTAGGGCATGTTATCCCTGGCCCCGTCCTATCTCCCTTGTTTTCTGGCTTCTATGAGGTGAATAGTTCCGCTTAGTATGTTCCCACTGCAACGAGGTTCTGCCTCACCCTTAATCCAGAAATGGCAGAACCAAGTGACGACAGACCTAACCCTCTGAAACTGTGAACCAAAATCAATCCTTCTTCCCTTCAGCTGTTGCTGCACAATTTTTTGGTCACGGAAATGAAAAAGAACTAAGACAGCTATAGAAGCTCAAACCAATGAAGTAATTTTTCTTAAGGTGGGTATAAAATGAGGATAAGCATGAGGCTTGGACAGCAGTGAAAGGACAATTGTGCAAAGGTGAATATTTTTCTACTTGTGTTTCCCACCTTGAGCTGAATCATCAAGTATATTCTTCTTATGCAACAATGAGTGCACTCTTTCAGTGACATATGCTTTTTAAATATTTCATTGCGTAAGAAAACTAAATGCCTAAAAATATATCATAATGTACCACATGCAAAGCTCAGGATATACAAAACTGATGGATTTAAACAGTCAGTATAACTTCCCACTGTATTCATCAAATTGTCCTTTCTTTTTTGGTGAAATTTAGGTAACATAAGCATTCTTTTGATTACATCTCTCATTTTGTACTCAGTATTTTTTGTAGATTCATGAAATCAGAGAAGTTTAACATTAAGTAAGAAATCAAGCTAAGTCTACAAATCCTTAAAAAAGAAGAGTGAAAAAAAATTTCAACAGGTCATAACCTAATCATGAAGCAGATAAAATAATTTAAATGGTAAGAGTGTTACTTAGCAATAAGAAATATTAAAAGGATGTGACTGACAGTAAACATATTTAGAGTCAAGACAGACACATCAAAAATAAGGACAATTTATTACTGTCATCGTATAAGAAAAAATTCCAAACATAATATTTATTACTAAAGCAAAATTATAAATTAACCAAGTAAAGTTTCAGTAGAACACTAAACATATGCAAATATGTTTTATACATGCTTTCTTTATTTTTTACTCTAATCTGTAAAGGTATGTCTTTGACCTAGGCATTTAAAATTTTTAATTATTTACTGATTTTTTTTAAATTAAAAGGTTGCCACAATTCTATTGAGGGTCTTCTTCAGTGGGGTTGTTGGTATTCATTGTGGTCTTAGTATTTTTAAATGACTAGATGTTTGACCAACAGTGAAGAGATTTGGTTGATTTCTCTTTTTTACCTGGCTCTTCAAGGTCACATAGAAATAATGTAGCACATCTTTTCAAATTCAACAAGTCAGACACAGATAATTTTCTTTTGCGACAACATATAGCAAAACCAGAAGTGACGTCACAAATGATAAACTTGCCAAGACTCTGGCTCCTTGTTCACCTTTCCCTCAGTGTACACCGTGTAGACTTTTGATGATGAAAAAAAATTTATTGGAAGAGGGTCACTAATTTACTATGCAGAGAGAGAGAGAGAGAGAGAGAGAGAGAGAGAGAGAGAGAGAGAGAGAGAGAGAGGAGAGAAGGTGCCTGTGTGCTAAGGCATGAGGACACAGGTCAGAAGACAGCCTTCGATAAAAGGTCCTCACCTTTTACTTTGTTGGAGGAAGAATCCTCTGTTGTTCTCTGCTGTGTCCCACAGGCTAGTTGGCCTGCAGGCATCAGATTCTTCTGTGTCTTCTTCCCATCTTGCCATAGAAGTGCAGAAAAAAGAACTGCTTACTACTGAGTCTGCCTTTCCTGGATGGGAACAGAGGATCCAAACTCACACTTTTTCAGTGGGAACTTTACCCCCACCCCCAAACCATCCCTCCAGCTTTAAGTGAGCATTGAAAAAATATCCTTCTTTAGTTATTAGTGTCTGTCAAAAGGATGATAATATCTGGCTAAAATGCCCACTGAGATAGGGAAGGACACAAGTTCCTGCAGTGCAGATAAAGGGTGAGAAAATGAACAAAAATGGCCTTCACTCAAAGCCACCCTGCAACCCTCAGGATTGAAGAGTGATTTCCTGGTTCTTATCTCTCCCTGAGGAAGAGTGCAGCCTCTGGCTACATATAACTGGGTTGAGAATCACTACAGACCTGTCCAAGAAGTTTGCTTTATTTCTAGAAGGGATTTCCTTGTGCCCTTTGCAAGTTTTATGGAGACTCTGGATCCTTGCTCATTTCCGCCCCAGCGTACAACATTTTTGTGTGAGCTGGGACACTGGCAGAATCACAAGCCAGGTCGCCAGGCATCCCTGTCCCCCAATAGAGGGCAGATGGTTACTAGTTTCTTCTGAAGAACAAACCTCTAAAAGTCCAAAACAAAACAACCAATCAAAAAAATTAATCCAAAACTACAGGCAAGTAATCATATTAAGTTTATTGGTTGTTTTTATAATCACAGATAAACAATGGAAATAATGTATAGTCTGCTAATAGACTGAATCCTTTCTAAAGATGTGTGAAACTAACCCAGGAGTGTCCACTTAACCTGATAGGTATTAGGGCTAGTCATTCTCTCTTGGGGAGGGTGGTGCCTGGGGACTGAATCCTAGAGATGTTGGCAGTGTTTTACCACTTAGTGATACCTCAGCCCCTGGTGAACTCTTTTGGGCAGCCTGGTGATAGCAGATTTTGAAAAAGAGGGAGGATGAGTGAAACCGATGTGAAAAAGGTCTGCCTTTCTCCACCTCCTTCAGTTTCAATAATTGGCCATGTTACCAGCTTGAGTCAGAAAACTGTAGAGCTGGTTTCACTGAGAGGTAAGACATGAAGGGAAGGGGTTGGTAGAAGCCAGGTACAGCAAACCTGTCTGTTCTCTAACAGACCAGCAGACATGAATGGAAAAGATCAGATGTGGTGACAAGAGTTTCTTTGACAGAGAGCTGGGGTTAGCCCGAACAATCACTGAGATCAAAGCTATTTTAGAAATGCCTGTATCTGATGGGATGGTGAAACTGACTAAACGTAGATATGATTAACCCGGAGGGGATCCTGGAAGAGAGTCTAAAAGGGAGTCTAAGAAGGATGTGCAACTCCTCTGCATAGGTTGGAAACTAACAGGTGGTAAAAATCAGATCTTGTATCTTAAAAGAAGGATTTTTAAGTAAAGAATAGAGAGCTAGGAAGTAAAGAAATGAAAAGACGGAGGGAGCACTGAATGCCAGCCTATGCCTGTGATCAGAGGAAAGAGAATTGGCTTATGAAGACTTAGTAGTTCTCTGGAGATGTTAGCCAGAGCTGTGAGCTTCTGAGGGAAGATGAGGCTGGTCTTCAAGGCTTGGAACAACTGCAATCAGGAACCAACTATTATTTTTGAATTAGTGGCTGTTTCTAGGGAAAAAGAGGAGAGAATGGTCTAGAAACAGGAAGTCCGAACGTCAGGAAACCCAAAGAGCAGCAAGATGAAAATAGAAAGGAGTGCATTTGTTTTAACCTGTTAGTCTTGCTGCATCGGTCCACTAGTAACACAGCCCAGCAGGGAGCAACACTCAGCAAAGCAGAAATCAAGTGTGAGTCTCAGCCCACCATCACCAAGGGGAATACAGGAAGGCGGTATGGTGCTGAGAGACAGGAGTTCAACATCTACTGCAAATGCATGGTCACAAGTAGACTGGGTATCATGAATATAGTGAAGTGACTAGAAGCCAATCAGTTATCGACATTCTTCAATGGAGAACAGTGTAAAGAAATAGTGAGCTCAGGGCCTCTTTAGAAGGAGGGACAATATTTTGAGAAAATGTACAGCCTAGTGGTGAATAATAATACTGTCAGTGGCACCATATCATGAGCATTTTTATGTGCTAAGAAAAGCCATGAGTCGGTTCATCTTCACAATAATATTATCAGCTAGGTATTATTGTACCCATTTTGCAAATGGGAAGGCAGGTATCATGGAAGAGGATATCCAGTATGATTGGCAGGTGATAATTTAAGCCCAAGTCTATTTGATTCTAAGGCCTAGGTGCTGAAGTCCTACTTAAATTTGATTCAAGACTTTCAACTCTTATTAAATCCTTTAAAAATAATTGCTAGAGGTAGTTTATGAAACAGAAGAATATGTGTACAAGAAAAGAATGAT
The DNA here is from genome assembly GCA_004024765.1 of Zapus hudsonius. NCBI lineage: Eukaryota > Metazoa > Chordata > Mammalia > Rodentia > Dipodidae > Zapus > Zapus hudsonius. Next base: position 31,621 of record PVHP010003961.1, on the reverse strand, counting down.
CATAGAAATTTGTCTTGAGAATGTGAATGCCCATTCAAAAGTCAGGTATGGTGGCATATACATGAAATCCTAGCACTTGGCTGTAAAGTAAGGAGGATCAGGAGTTCAAGACCCTTTTTGGTTACTGTTGTACACAGCTCATGCTGTTGGGATGGACATCCACACCAGAAACAATTAAGGGAAGAAGGGATTTATTGAAGTTACAGATCCAGGGGAAGTTCCATAATGGCAAAAGAGTCTAGCCCCCTTTCATAAGTCCAAAGAGAGAGAGAAAGAGAGAGAGAGAGAGAGAGAGAGAGAGAGAGAGAGAGAGAGAGAGAGAGAGAGAGGCCATCACTAACACCATGCACAACTGGCAGGGACTGAGAAAAGAGAGATTTCCTTCCTCTTTATATAGCCTTAGGGAAGGGTCTTGCAACCCTTTCCCAAACTTGTTGACTTCTTGAGTCTCTGCAATTTCCTTCCTGCACTATCCTCCCAGGAAGAGATGTTTGTTTCTAGCTAACACAAGTTCCTGAATCCCCTGAGTCTCCTTTTTCTCTTCAATTTGGAGGAAATCTTTTGCACAACACTCAAGATTACTGTGGATTACTCACAGGTCAAGTTGACAGCAAAAGTTAACCATCACAAGACTACCCCTTGTCAACTTGACATCAAACCATATCTCCTTACATCTTAATTTCCAAATGAAAACCGTAACAATATCGTAATCCCACCTAACATGATATAACTATCATATATACAAGTGGAAACATATAATATCCTTCCAACACAAGGCAAGGTCCCTTACTTGTGAGTTCTATAAAATCAAAACAAACTATATGCTTTTGACATATAACATCACAGAGTAAATATTTCCAACTTCTATGAGGCATAACAAGCAGAGACTAGATCAATTCCAACTCAACAACCATTAGACAAATATAAAACATCTGTACTTCAAGTCTGATATCATAACCAGTGACTGACAGTCTCTGGATTTTCTAATTCTGCCCCTCCAGCTGGACTTAGCCTCCAGGGAAAACTTCCGTCCCTAGCCATGGTAGCCTTTGCCCAGTCCTGGTATATTCAAACATCTCCAGCTCGCCATGCAAACCATAGTCCATCTCCCTATAGCTTCACTGGCCAATCAGCGACTTCACACCATATTCCATATACCGAATCTGAGCAGCTGCTTCTGGGAACCATGTGCATTTCATGACCCACTCCATTCATGCATTTTTCATGCTTCCAAAAGCAATACCAGGTATGCAGGGCACAGCCATGTTATTAATTCAGAGAAGAAATTAATCATGACCTTGAAGAGCAGGTTGTTTCCTTTCAGCTACCTCCTTCCTAAAGAGTTTGCACAGTCTATCATTCAGTCCTTCCTGGGTAGAAACACCTCGGGCATTTCTCCATTGTTTCTATGTAAAGGAGTTGGGCCATCTTCAATCATGGTATTATCTCTTTAACAATAGCACCTTTAGCAACCAGTCTCAGTGCCAGTAAGTTAAATTTTTTTTTAAATATTAAAATTCTCAGTTCCATATCTTAAACCAAGCTTATTAGTCCATTACTTAAATTCAACCTTGATCAAAGTCTCCAGGCACGGGCAGTAGAATACATCCAGTCCTTATTCCGGTAATGCAGTTCCAAGAAAGCTCTTTGTGGTCTCTCCTCCTGATGAAGTTCATAAGCCTATTCTCCAAGTACAATGTTCTCTGTACTTAGCATGTTCAAACTCTCACCAGAATAGTCCATAAAACTTAGCTTACTCTTCTGGAATTTGTTTTCAGTTGCAAGTACCAAATTCTCTCATTCTTTCTCCAGCACACAAGTTCCAAAAGACCAAAATCCATATAGTCAGATTCATTTCAGCAACTCTACCCTGCTCCTTGGTACCAAAACTATCACAGACATCTCACACTGCTGGGATGAACCTCCAAACCAGGCACAGTTTATGGGAGAAAGAAGTAATTTGTTTGAAGTTTACAGATCCACACACAGAGAGAAAAACAACCACCACTCAAGCAGCCAAACTGGAGGAATTTCAGGCAGAGTTCAGACTGCTGTCTGCATACTTATAGCTGGAAATCCAGATCCACCCCAGAAATACCTTAGGGCTGGATCCTAGGATCTTCCCACAGCAACACCCCTTTCAAGTTACAAGCTTTAACGAAGCTCCTGAATCTATTGGGGGCATCCATTCAAACTACCACAGTTATATAGTGAGCCTGAAGCCAGCCTGGGCTATTTGAGACCCTGTCTCAACACCCTTGAGGCAAAGTCTTTTACCTATTTATATCATGTCTCATTTTGTCCTTTGTTCATTTATCTTAACACCTTGAAATTCATGCTCAAGAACTTAATAATCATTGGGTAATCATTCATACTTCAGTTTCGAGACCCTATGAACTTGATTGAACCTGGTTCTGCTGATGGAGCTTGTTGGCTGGTATCATCTGGCAATTCTCTCTGGTTTTGTTTGCCTGGTAGGAGTTCCTAAATGTTAGATGAGCTACAGCTAGTTTTTTTGTTACTGTACTGTATCAAAAAATTCTAAACTTTTATATTTAAAAAATAAAAATTTAAGAGTTGTAGAAATATGCCTTTTTTCTTTACCGTTTGTAGTGGCTCACATAATTGCTTTTTTGTATTTATAACTTTCTTCTGTACAATTTACATTATAAATTAATTGTACCCATCTACATTATGAAACCAACACGAGTATAATTTTTATCATCTAATATTCAGATCTCATTTAATCTTCCCCAAAATGTTCTTTATAGGAAGATTCCAAAATGGAATTATGCACTGTATTATGTTAGCATGTCTCTTATTCTCTTTCAATCTAGGAAAGTTCTTCAGCTTTTCCTCTATTTTATTTTAGTATGTGTGTGTGTAGTACATTTTGTATATTGTATTATGTTGTGGCATGTGGTTTGTGTATGTCACATGTACACCCAGGCAGAGCCCAGAGGAGGAGGTCATGTGTCTTCCTCCATCACCTTTCTGCATTGTTTCCTTGGGACCAATTCTCTCTCAGAACCTGAAACTACCTTTGTGATCTGGCTGGCTATCCCAGAGAATCCTAGATATCCTCCCATCTCTGCTCCCTGCCACAGAACAGGGGTTACACACAAGTACGACTATATTCAGCTTTTTATGTGAGGGCTGAGAGTTGAACTCAGGCCCTCTCAGTCCCTCACACTTGTGGGCAAGTACTCTTACTGAATCATTTCTCTGGCCCCTTACTCTACCTTTATGACCCTGAGATTTTTTTAGTGTCAATTGTTTTGTTGATTGCCCCTCTATCTTGTGTTTTATTTTAAGGTTAGGTACCTTCTGAAGGAATACTACAGCACTTCCTTACTGCATCGGGTCAGGTGGAGATACCCAGCTCTGTCCTGGTGTCAGTTTCACAATCTGAATAAAGTGGTGCCTTCTGGGCTTCTCCTTAGTAAAGCTGCTGTATTTTGTGGCAGAGGTACTTCAGAATTATTTAAATATACCTTTTAACCAAATTAATAGAAATTACTAACACCAGGATGAAGAAGCCCATTTCTATTGAATTCAATGGTTCTCATGTGTTACAATTATTATTTATCTTGGTGTTAAATTGTCTTTGGTTTGACCAGAAGGAACCTGTTTGAGGTGATTTTTGAAATGTCCTCATCACTCTTGGAGAACATCCATTTTGGTGCAGCATGCTCTAGGTTCACCTTGAAGTGTCCCACTGCTAACCTGGGGGATGAGTCCCAGTTCCCATTAGTGACAGGCGCTGTTTAACATCTAAGAGCTGCATTCTAGGAATTCTCTACTCAGGTTCCAACACACTCTTTTAGGGTCCTCTCATGTGGTAGTTTGAGTAAATGTCCCCCAATAGACTAAAAAATATATTAAAGATTTGTCTCCAGTTGCCTGGCTGGAGGAGGTGTCACCTAGGCCAGATTTTGGCGGTTCTGAGGTGGATGTAAAATTCCAACTATACATATGCAAAGGGAGCTGAAGTCTGGCAGTCCTGCTATTGTTTGAGTTAGAGAGAGTGTGCTTGCTTGCTTTGGAGGTGCTGGGTCTCTGTCTCTCTGCTTGGATCTGTGAAAGGGGCGCCAGCTTCTTTTGCCATTTTTGGAACTTCCCCTGGATCTGCTATTTCAATAAATACTTTCCTCCCCAAATTGTACCTGGTTTGGGGATTCATCCCAGTGGCATGTGGCTGACTACGACATCTCTCATTCAGTTGGCCTCATTCTTCTTAGTTTTTACTACTACTACTACTGTGACCCTCCTTCAAACCCACCACAAAAATGCTTTTCTGGCTTGATCCTAGCCATTGGTGTGTGTGTGTGTGTGTGTGTGTGTGTGTGTGTGTGTGTGTGTATGGTATGCATGCATGTAGGTAGGAGTATTTGTTTTTGTATTTGTATGGGTACATGTGTGTATACATGCATCTGGAAGTCAGAGGACAACTCCAGGTGTCATCTTCAGGATCACCATCCATTCCTTTGAGATAGGGCCTCTTCTGGGCCTAGAGCTCAGCAATAATTAAGCAATTATTAGCTTAGCAAATAGCTCTGCGGCACACCCCAGGAATCCTCCTGTCTCTGTACTCCCGGTGTTGGGATGACAGGCGCCACCCCTATTCCTATCATTTTGCCTAAGTCCTGGGGATGAAACCCAGGACCTTATGCTTACAAGGCATGCATTTTACTCACTCAGCTTTCTCTCCAGCCCTAGCTTTGGCTTTTGAAGTGGATTTTTCTTTAAGGAGAGGAAAAAGTAAAAGAAAAACCTGGTGCCTGTATTTAAAAGAATCTTTCAGAGGAATGGAGAAAGTTATGAAAACTGAAGTGAGAAGGCAGATTCAGTCAATTAAGTACTATTATGATCAACTGTATGATATTTTTGCATACATATATATACATGTGTACACTGTATGCCTTCTAAACCAAATCAATTCCTCCACTTTACTAGGTCCCCATCTAAGAGAACCAAATTATTTATACTGCCAACAAATGATGATATGGATACATGGACTCATTAAGATTTGAAGTCTTAATTTGGATACTCCAGAAACTGGCTCAAAGACAAGGCTTCAAGAGCAGGTAATATACTTGGAAGGCCATTGCCATCCCCCCACAAAAAATGCACCTCAGTGGGTAAAGAGAAGCAGCCAGAAAATGAAGGAAGACAATAAAAGCAATGTTCTCAGGTAGTTACCTTTAAGGATATCTCGTTAGAACTCAGCCATTTGTCTTAAGTGATGGCCAAGTAAAGGTTGATACTTATTTACAAACTCCTTGTTCTCATTAGTTAAATTTCTGAGTGGCAATAACTCTACAGACTTATGGGTGCTGCTGGCCATGGGCTGCAAGTGAAAAAAGCCTTCAGGAGATTGTTGCAGCTCTCTGTGTGCAGTAAGTAGCATGGCCACATAGAGGGATATCAGCCGGGAACTGAAAGGGTGTTCTGCATACACCATATCTTCTCAAGGTCATGTTTAGAGGACAAATTTTGTAATGGTTTATACACATCAGTTAATCTAATCTTCAAACATCTCTCTAAGACCATCACTGAAAGCATTTGCATTGGAGATTTTGTGAGGGTTGGCTCTTGTTTCAGGAGGTGCTGCTGGCACTCAGGGCTGTCAGCTTCTACACTGAATCCAAATGACTGTGTTCACTCACTGTTATTTGCTGTGTGCTAAAGCCGAACCCCAGAGCTTCCCAACAAGCAACAGAAAGAAGAGCTCAGAGGAAGACCCACCTACCTGCTCCTTCAGTGAGTAATGCCAGGAGGAAGCACTGGGCTAGTGGTGAACAAAGTTAGGATGTAGACAGGAGGTCTATAAATACAAGTTATTAGCCTTAGGTTCTGATTGGAACCTTGCTGCAAAATTTGACCTCAAGAGTTCAAAGAATCAGGTCCTTCCATGGAACGCTCTCCCAGCCTCTGTGAGGTGCTGCCCAGGGGATCCCAGCAAATGTAATGAGAAACTAGGGTCTGGGAAAACATTTTGTGTTCCCAGAACTCTGAACATTGCTTAAGCTGTACCAGTCATATATACTTGGGATCTTCCCCTTAGCTTTAAATTAAAAATATTAATACATACAACTCTTTAAAAACTACTATATAATGCTCTGTCTGATTCTGATTAATGCAACTTGGATTTTTACTTAGAATAGAGAGAAATACTTTGTCTCCAAGAATCCAAATTGACTGCAAAGTCAATCCAAGTTTAATTATTAACAAAAGTGATTGAAATCCGTGTTAGAAATATATAACATATTAAATGTCTTTTAAGAAATTTATGTTAGACTGGCTTTCTATGTATGTAGTGTGGCAAGATTATGTTTGGAGTAGGAAATAGACCACTTCCTATTCTCACTAGAAGATTTTTGTTTCAGCATGAATATATTTTTAAACAACATATTGAAAAGTATGGTTACGGTATTCTTTATATCTGAGCCGATGGCCTCTTTCTTAAGTGTGTATCTAGGAAAATAGGCAGAGTTATGATGAATCTAATTAATGAGATGTGAATTGAAGTTTATTAATTGAAATCTAGAGGAATTACTCAACAGAAATTGTCAGGGGAAAGGAAAGGTAGCTGTGTGGAGAACATTTTCAGACATGAAATAAAACTGTTCCATGAAAGGTGTGGCGGTGCTCCCTGTAATCCAAGCAGTGGGCTCACTGTGGGGTCATAGTGACTCCAAGCTAGCCTGGGTTACAAAATGAGACCCTATCTCAACACTAGCCTGGGCTGCAAAATTAGACCCAGTCTTCAACATTCCCTCACCCTATTAAGAAATTTCATCCTGGGCATGATGGTATACTTCTGTTAGTCCAGCACTCAGGAGGGTGAGCTCCTGAAGAGGATCTTGAGTTTGTAGCCCTCCTGGGCCGTGTAATGAGACCTTGTCTCATTCATCAAAACGAAACAGCAAATAAAAGACCTACGTCTAGTACGCATCTACCATTATGTTTAAGAAATTTGGGTCATAACAATACCAAGGATTATTCTAATTTTTTAGGCTTCACAGGACCTGCATTTCAGTCATTTAGGGCCTAAATGGTTTAGGAAAGCATCTTCTGGTTATACTTCAACCTATTCATGTATTTTTATCAGAAAAAAAGTTCCAAATTGTCTGTTTCTTGTGAGAAATAGACACATTTTGGAAGAGCAAATTTTTGCTTTTCTGAAAAATATACTCCAGTGATTTAAATGATGAAATGATAAAACTTTCCCATTTCTCTTCCTGGATTTTGAGTTTAGCTGTTTTCTTTGCCCTGAACAAGGAAACTTTCAAATAATAATTACTCAAATCCAGATTAAAAAGAGAGAAAATAATAAGAAAAATAAAGCCTCTGAAAATGTTTCCATCTGGAATCTCCTCATATTTCCGTGTGAGTAAATTGGCAGATACATATTGGTGCCCCGGGGCCAAAGGCTGAGCTTGTTTTCTTTTCTTCTTTTCTTCCATGTCATTTCTGCTGATCTTTTTAGAAGTTCAAGCTTTCCTCTCAGTCATTTGTTGTTTCCTCAGCTTCCATGGCTGCACTAAGAAACCAGGGAGGCGAAGAAGAAAAATCAGGCAATATCTATCTGAATACTCTTCCAGAATTTCAATGAAATTTGGAAACCTCAGCCAAGTGACAAATTAGAGTTTCTTTCCCTGGATCTTCTAATTGCCCCAAAAAGGCTGCCCCTGGGAGCACTGTAGGTTTTCAGCATTCAAGGTGTGTGACTGGAGGCAGATGGTGGGGAACCTGCTGGAAGGCTGAATTTTCACTGGCACCAAATAGGGCTGACTTCGCAGTAGTTAAGTGGGGTAGCTGTCAAGGAAAGAGCCGCTTTCCCTCCCCTATGGGGAGAGTTGAACCACAAACTTCCCTCCTTCTCTCCTTCCCAGTTGCCCTAGGCATTTTTCTCTATGGCAGCTTTTCGCTCATGAAATGAATGGCACTTAGCAGGGAAGGTGTCTTTGGTAAGTATCTTACAACAGCGCAGGAGTTAACAGTTTCTTTTTTCATTAAAGGTGAGTTTTTGGTGGCTTTGTGACTGGCAGCCTGGAAACTTCTTTCTTGCCTTTGATCTAGTCATCTCATAAAGAGTCTCCTTTTCCCAGACACCGACCGAAGGGGAGGTTATGCTCCTTTCCTCCCTTCCTTCTGCCTTTGTTCCTTGCTTTCCTCCTCCCAAGACTCAAAAGAGACATTCATTTTCAAGATCTCTGTGAATATGTACAGCAAGGAGTGCCAGAGAATACCACAAACAAGAGCAAATGGTTTATTAACTAAGGAGTGTGTGTGTGTGTGTGTGTGTGTGTGTGTGTGTGTGTGTGTAAACTTGGGGGAGAGTTTCTAGAATAAACCTCATGAGACATGAAGGATAGGAATAGCTACCTCATTTGAAAAGTCAGCGTAAAGAAGAGAAGAGAAAAACGGTATTTAGTCACTTTTTACAGCATCAGTAGACATAACACATGTAATTTTTTTTAAAAAAATGCAGATCTGTGCTGCTAATATTCCACTTACAGCCAATTAAATATTGACAAGGTAATTCTATTGCAAGGGGGATAATGGAGTATTCCAGAGTCAAAATGTGTCTCCTTAAGGACAGGCATTATATCACATTCATTACTGCTGCTCAGAGCTTACCATGAGACTTGGCACAAAAAGGCACTAGATAAAGATTTGTTAACTTGAACTGGAAAAAAAAAGTTAGTAGATCACTACATCATGAACTCTGCAAAAGTATTTATGAGAAGTAGGCTAGTGATTATCTGTAAGTGGAGGCTGATTTATCAGTTATTCTTCTGACCCACACTTCATTAGTACAATCACTCTTCTGCAAGATGATGCACCTGAGACATTACAAGGTCTTAAAGTGTCATTTGAAACATCCAAGAAAAATTTGATTACATTCTGTAGAATTTTAGTACTTCTAGTCTTAAGGGTATTTCACTGGACCCTAATTCTTTGAAAATTAGCAATTAGTTAATGATATATAAGATAAATTGCTATAATCAGAGGGCATAATTGACCAGAACACTGAATGTGTGGTGATAAAAAATGTTTTTAGGTGAGCAGAGCTGGGTTGGAATGCTGATTTGGCTGTTGCTAGCTTCATAATGTTGGGCAGGTTCTGTAACCTGTCTGAACTTTTGATCCATCATCTCTGTGAAATGGGAATAAGAACACCTTCTCTCTCCAGGGCTGTTTGGAGAACGAAAGGAAAGAATGTGTGGAGAGAACTCAGCACAGTGCTGATATTGGAGAATCTTTCCTCAGCAGTAGAACGGGAATTGCAGCAACATGGTGTCTGTATAACTTTCCCCATTTGATGAGCGCTGTTATTATTCCATGACAAGCATCCTGGGAAGGCAGAAACCCTGGGTGTGAACCATCACACAGCCCATGTTACTGTTCTCAGGATGGGAACTGTATAATAAAGAGGCAAGTCATAGGTGCTGGAGAAGCCTTTCCAGTGCTTGGCAACATGTTATTAGTATCATAGGTGGAATGCGTCTCCATGTATATTTTTTCCAAATATAGTTTTTTTCATTCTAAGGTGGATCTATACACATCTTATATTTTTCCTCCAGTCCCACAGGCTATTTGAGATTAGTTCACTGAAAAGGCCATCTGTTCTTTGTAGCAGGAAATGAAAAGAAACTCCAGTTTCAGGCATCACTATGAGATTTGCATTTGAATAGTAGGTGTCAGAACGTTGGTACCCATTTCTTGTAAGGGTGATGCTAACTGCTTGTGACTTCACTAAGCGTTTGGAAGCAAGATGTTAATATCATAATTATCTTTTTCCTTAATGAGATGGTATTGAGCAGGAGCTTCAGAAAACTGCACCGAGTAATATGCTGAGGATGAAAGAAAGATGATCTGTCTGGCATTCCTTTCTTTCCCTCTCTGGGGTAGTGGGTGAGGAGATGGGGAAGTACCCAGCATACGTGTTTCCTAGAGCTCAGTGTGCCCTTCCTAGATTCCCGTGGTTGTTTGAACAAATGTTCCCCAATAGATTCAAGAGTTTATTAAAGTTTTTCTCCAGCTGCCTGGTTGGAGGGGGTGTCATCTTGCTAGGGTCCAGCCCTAAGGTGTTTCTGGGGCAGATCTGGAATTCCAGCTCGATGTGTGCAAAGAGCAGTCTGAGCTCAAGTTCCCTTCTATGTTTTGTGGTCTGAGTGTATTTGCTTGCTCTTGGAGTTGCTGGTGATGGATTTCTCTCTCTGCTTGGACCTGTGAAGGGGGGGGGGCATCATCTTTTGCTCTTATGGAAATTCCCCTGGATCTATAACTTCAATAAATCCTTTCCTCCAATAAACTGGTCTATGACTGACTATGACCATGCCTCAGATCACTTTTTGTGATGCAGAAAAGGGCTGGATGTCAGAGGACACTGTTTTTGGTAAGAGTTGGCTTCCTTAGGGACAGGACCCTCAGAAGTCACTTTAGAATTTCTGTAGATTTTCAGAGCCTCCCTCATCCCTCTGCATAGCTCCACCTGAAGTTTCAGGAGTTGCTAAGACCATCACCTGCAAAGCCCAACAGGAAGTTCAGCAACCTTTAAGACTCCTATTGAGATCCGTATTCAGAGATGGCTATTCTCCAAGCTCAATGGTGTCCTAGGACTCACAGAACTCAGAAAAACTATTCCAGTTCCCATTCACTTCATCAGAAGGACTCGGATTCATGTCAGTAAAGGCATGAGGAGCATAGGGCGAACCTAGGAGGGAAGGTGTGCAGTTCCTAACAATCTTCTCTCTCTCCCAGGGCAGCTGTGTGTTAGCATCCTTTCTCCTTAACAGTGATACACATGCCATCTTTCCAACCATAGAAGCATACCTGGTCTATGGTTGTTTATGGAGTTTTACCAGGGCTGGTCAAATAGACAGACACCATGTGTCTCTCTGACTTTAGTCTTCAGCCCTACAAGAGGCTGAGGTGCTATCACATGGACCAAGGTTCCCCACCTTAAGTTCATTGTTAGCTTCCTTTATCTGGTGTGGCTCCAGGACCCCCACCCCGAGGTAAAAGATATTCATATCAGACAGGATATACCAAGGATTTAGAGACTACCACCCAGGAGCTAAGGGAGAAGACCAGACTTCAATGTAGGCAAAGTTAATATTCTACTGGATACCACCCTGCCCTCCCCTAACAGAGTTATATGATTTAAGGTTTTAGTACAAAATTCAAGGTGAGAGGCCTATATAGAGATTATAAAGAATATCTGGTCTAGGTATGACTTATTCTTGGCCCTTTGATTTCTAAAAGATTTTGCAATTGTGAATAATACTTCCCAGATCCTGCCAGAATTATGGAAATCAAAATATTCCTGACATCCTACTATTGTATTCAGTGGTTATCTCATCATACCTTAGAAGGCAGCCTGAAGGTGTATGGAATTCTGTTTAAGGTATTACTTACAAATGCGATTCAACTGATGCTTGACTTTTTATTTGATGTGCAATATGTGTGGTGTGTGTGGTATATGCACATATATATGCAGATGAGATATACAGGTCAGAGTGTTCCCTTCCATCACTCATCTGTGAATTTCCTTGAGACAGTATCTCTCTGGACACAGAGCTGTGTTTTTCACGAACACAAGCAATTCACTGGGTCTCTACTCCATACAGGACTGGGTTACAGATATGCATGACCACAACAGCTATTTACATGGGTCTCAAGGAATTGAACTCAGTTAGTTTCAGGCCCTCTCAGGCCCTCAAATTTTCGGAAAGTGTTCTAATCTGCTGAGCTATCTCCCCAGCTCTCATCTTTGTTCTTTACGATTATAGCTTTATAATGTTCTTGACCTGGAAAAAGAGTCGGTGAAAACTTCTTTAAAAGCACCTTAGCTGTTCTGTGATATGAATACTAGGAATATATATTTTAAGGTTGTAAAAGCCAGTAACTTCCTGCCTACTGTATATCATAAGATTATAAGAAGTAAATAACAGTATCTAATATTTACATTGAATTCTAGTCAATGAGGCGGGTAGGGATATTTATGCAGTCATATTATATGTGCCACTTTAACACTTAATTTATTGAACATGTGTATTTTTCATGTTGGTATTCATTGGCTAAGAATTCTTTTTAACTTGTTCTTTGACAATTTTATATATCTATATGTTGTATTTTGATCATATGTACCCCCACTACCCTTGAATAATCCCCCTATCACCCAGGCTGAACCCTTCTGGTTCCCACCACTTGTCAGAGGCTACACCATTGAAGAGAGTCATTCCTCCTCCCTTAGTAACCAGTAACTATATTTTAGACATTTCCACATGGTTTAAGCCAGTCAGACTGTATATAGTCTAGAAGTATATTTACATTTATAATTATTCCCTGGAGATAGCCATAAAGTACAGCTCCCTGAACTTTCAACACACAGTAAGTGTCAATTAGTATTTACTGAATGAATAAGAAAGAGAATGGTTTCTTGGGTTCCTTCTCTGCCAATCCTACACTGGGTTTCCTAATCACATGTAGCCCAGCCAAGTGAAGGAAGATAAATGATTAATAGTAAACAATGGCCATCTTTTTTTCACCTTACTGCAAATAAGAAGCAGAAAGGCCAGTTCTTTGAGGGGAAGTTATTCTCTTGATAAAACTCCAAGTACTTGAACTTTTATAAGGTCGACCTTCCCAGTGAAATTTTTAGCTCCAAAGAGTTTCAGTAAAGAATTGGTGTAAGCACTCACAAGTTTGGGTGCTCATCCAAACTGAAATTAATCTTTGAACCTTTTGAGGTTTTCTGACTTCTAAAGAAAGCTGAGAAAGCCAGAGAGGGCACAGAAATCACAAAAGAAAAAAAAACCTAGGAGAGTGATCACAGCAAAAGCTGCAGATGTCAGAGAGATCACAGGGGCAGGGAGAGCAGAGGAGGGCACAGAAAGGGTTACAGGAAGAGAAGACAGGGACAAGCAGGGAGCAGAGGCTGTTTGGAGAAAGCTAAGGGGGCACAATAATCACAGAAGAGAGGCTGAGGGCAAGCGGAGCATGGGAAAACAGCTGAGCACAGAGATTAGGAAGGTGCAGAGGGAACTTGTGGACAGAGCAAACAGTACCAGGGAGCAGGAAGCAAGAAGCAAGCTTTGGAGAAGTGACAGACTCCAGCCTCCATCAGCTTAAAGGGGAGGATGTCACCTTGTGAAGTCTCATTTAGGTTAGGGCAGTGTGAAACTGGAAGATTTTCTTCTTTTCTTTCTCCTCTTTTCTCTTCCCCTCCCCTGTTTCATCTCCAAAGTCGAGAGGCATAGGTGATTTATTTTTCCTTAGCAATTTTGCAGTTTCATTACCAATGTGTCATGGTAAATGAACGCAAGTCTTAAAAGATGAAACTGACTTGAAATGGGGCATAAGCTGTCTTTTTTTCCTTGAGAAAATTCTCCATCTATCCTCTCAAAATTCATTGTGAAGAAAATACTCCATTTGATGAAAAGGAAAAAACAGGCTTTTAATAAATAGACAAAATACCTGTAATTCTAGTGAAATCAGTGTTTATTAAATGGTGTGTTGTTTACTGTATATACTCATTTTATTATGTGATAAAAGCGTAGCTTAAGAAGTCACATAAACATATTGCCAAATGCTGCAAATGGCATAGGCATGCCACAGTGCCTAGAATAACAGCTTTAGCTGATCACTATAGCGTTCTAACATCTTCCACACAACTCTACTCCCTTCAGAAGAAGAAACAGACACCTAGAGAATTTGGCCATACACTTAAGACATGAAAATTGTCTTATCTGTACTAAAAGTTCTGGTTAGATGCGCAACTCTACATTTCTCAGGTGCTGACACATGATCTATCTATAGGCTATAGTGAGGTCGATTACCATATATTATCAAAATTAAGAGAAGTAAGCAAGTCACTTGAATCTGACCCTGAAATAACCCATTGGACTAGCTTCTAGGCACTTGGGTGGTATGTCTGTCTGGGTCTGCTGTGACATGTTGCTAAGAATCAGTCCTGGATTTTTGCCTCCGACAGCTCTCCACATATGCCCTAATTCACTAAATTTTGATTTATATCATATGTTATTATAAATGTATGGTATTTACTCAAGGCATAGCAGAAAAAGGACAAGCAAGAGAGAAGATTAAACCATGTCTATAATGAGTATAAAAAACACAGCTAAGATCATAAAAGGTAAAAGCAAATTTTCATCATTGTAAAACTTTTCTTCAACTGGTGAACAAGTAACCTAGGAAACAGTCAGTCCTTATCTTATACTTTCTTTGTAAGAATGGGGCTTCTCTCAAACCCCTTCATCAATTTTCTTTTTAGAACTGGGGCCTAGGGTAATATAATAGAAAACTTTTTAAATGGCTGTACTTTCTCTGACAGAAATTGAGCCCCTTAAGGTAAGCATATTCTAATCATCAGAATAAAGACCTTTGGCCCATTTGAAGAACATTACTCAATGACTTCATTATAGTGTTATGTTTCTCAGGAATAATTTCAATAATTTAAATTGCTTTCTTCACTAAGTCATGTCCTGATTATATACTGAAATGGGCAAATACAAAAAGAGAAGATTTACTTTTTGCAAGTAATTTCCTGGAAGATAAAGGAGGTCTATATGAAAACTTGTTTATATTTATGTTGACTGATGTGTATCTTTCTTTCTTCAAATTGTAAACTTTATAGTTGAAAATGTGTCATCTGTAATAGTCTGCTCCGCCTCCCCAGGATCTCGTGCAGTACATCTGACCTATTCACTAGATGGTATGGAAAAGCAGATAGGCTTTCTAAAAGTTGGGTTTCTGTATTTTCTTTTTCTGCCCATAATTTGCTACACCCATACTAGACCCCCTGCTGAGTTTTGCCTTCAAATTCCCAGGTCTGATTGTTTATGAGAAAAATCACCCATGTAGGAATTCATGGACTTGGCTGTGACAACCCAATGAAACACTGTACTCACTTAGAGAGTAAGTAGGGACCATTTTAAAATAGATAGGCTATTTTAATAGGGATGATTGCTAAGTGTGCTAGAGAAACTACGTGGTTTATTTGTATATTAAGTATATATTAAAAGATTAGTGAGGGGGAGCCCTTGACTGGAAATGGGGATTCAGGGCGATAGGCACCGGGTCCCGTACTCTTGGGCTCACAAGAAAAGATGCAATATGGGAGCAATTGACTGGGAGGCTACTAAAAATAGAATCTAGGTAATCAAGAATTGTGTCTATTTATTAACCTGTACTGATCTCACTCTCTGATGGAGATTGTGTTTGTATTTTTCAGGATACAGCAAGAGTGCTGTGGCCCATCTAATCCTACCATCCGACTGTAGGCAGATAGCTGAGATCCTGGCAAGAGATGAGCCACCACAGTCATATCGTGGAGGATCCATATGGAACCCCACAGAGAATAATGGGATGAACAGGGGACCCACAGCCACAGCCATTCAATCAACACAGGATAAGCCAGGGTAACAGAAACCAACAATTTTTGACACAAAGACCCCTAAGCGCACAACATTAAAGCAGCCTTAATACTCACCCACCACGACTCAGGGAACTGAGCGGAAGAGGGGGCGGAAAGATTGTGAGAACCGTGGTGGGGGAGAATATCAGAGACTTGGCACCCCTCAGTAACAACACACTTGGGCCAGGAGGATTGGGCTGAGTACTAGGTTATCCATGTTCCCCTGCCACAAGGACTGATCCAGATGGCCCATGGAGGAGGATATCCAGCTGATTGGGGTTGGGGAGGGGGAGCATTGGGGAATTGGGGATAATAACTCATTGTTTGCCCACTAAATAATGTAATTCATTATGGAATATATATATATATATATATATATATATATATATATATATATATATATATATATATATATATAAGATTTTGTATGTAATAATATAAATGTTAGTAATCATATAACATTTAATAACAATTAGAAACTTTTTGTGCATGTGCAAATGTTCGTGTGTTTGTGCCTGTATATATGTGCACATGGGTAGAGACCAGAAGACAACCTCTGGTGGCACTCTTAAGCTGTCCACATTTTCTTTGTTGAAACCGGCTCTCTCGCTGGCCTGGAACTCACCAGGTAGGCTAGACTAGCTGGGCAACAAGCCCCGATGATCCCTTCCTCCCCAGTGCTGGAATTACAAGCGCTTTTGCTACTCTTGCTCTGCCCAGTTCTTTCGTACAAGGTACTGGGATTGAATTTAGATCCTCATGCTTGCAAGGCAAACACTTTGCTAATGGAACTATCCCAGAAACATTTTTTTAGCCACTCTATTATAGTGTTGTCATTGGCCTGCCATCACTGTGGATTCCACATCTGAGGATTCAACCAACTGTGGAAGGAAAATATTAAGAAAAACACTGTGTCTGAATCAACCATGCACATCCTTTTTTTAGTGCAATTATTCCTTAAATAACACCGGTTAATGTCTACTTACATGGCACTTACATCAGATTAGGCAGTCTGAACAATCTTTGAGGATGTGTGTAAGTTATATGCTAATGCTCCGCCAGTTTACATAAGGAACTTGGTCATCCTTGGATTTGGGCATTTTTTGGTTGTCAGAGAACTGGTGCATTATGGATACAAAGGGATGACATATCATAAAATAGGTAATAGACAAGTAGTTTTATTTCATTGTTCAGTAGACCAAAGATGTGCAATGAGATGCAAACACTTAAATTTATATAATGCAGTTATCTGCCCACTCGACTACCCTTAGAGGCTCAGGAAATATTGTCAGGTAGAGGATGGACTGTGGAATGATGTTGCTTAGGTCTAACCTGGCTCTTCTTTTTTAAAATCATCTTTATTGTCAATAATTAAATATGTTGTATGGGCAAATCTTGTGATGGTACCACCATTTCCCTCCTCTGTGTCCCCCCAAATCACTGGGAGCCCTCCTCGGTGGGCATACTGGATCAGCCCATGGGGTATAACCTCTGCTCTTCATAATAGTTGAGGGGACCATTTCTCGTACTGTAGCTGTTGCTATGAGATGGGGAAGATGGAGAAAGGGCACCTACCTTTTTGGAATATAATAATAATTAAAGGAGTTACTATCTATAAAGTAGTTTGCTGGAACTCCTAACAAACAGCTGATTAAATATGAGCAGCTTTATGAATGATCTCATTCTTGTTCCCCAGGACACTTAACACCAGACTGTTTGCGAACATGTCCCAAGAAGGCATTGCCTCTTACTTTCAACCCTAACTGAGCTTTTCTGTTTCAGACCTTGGATTGGACTCAGCTGAATGAGGATGGTCGGGAGCATTGAATAACTGACTCATTTAATAACTGAATGTCATACAAGGGGTCAACAACAACGTGCAACAAACAAACGGTCATTGGAGGAGTCAAGAGCTGTGATCCAAGTTCTGCCTTGGCCAGCCGGACCTATTCCCCCTCCCAGCCTGGGAGCCTGCGTGGTGGGGCTGTGTGAGCAGCATTGAGCTTGGTGCCTAGCAAGTGGGCATGCTGGGTGGGTGCTGGTTTCTGTTCTCTTTGGCCAACTATATGTCATTCTGCTGTGTCAGCTATCTGACTTTGGCTTAATGACTTGGAAGAATCAGCAGATTTTCGTTTCTTTTTGAAAATATTTCAGTGCTTAGATATTGTCATCCACACAGGCTATATCGATAAACAAAGATGCCTAAGCCCTGCTTGAACCTTTGAAATAGTCTGTTGGTATTCTACCTCATCTGCTGTATTCAGTTGTTAATTAGAGATGGAAAGGAGTCCAAGTTCTCTTCATCCCAAGACATTGATTGTGTGTGTGTGTGTGTGTGTGTGTGTGAGCACAAAGCTCCAAGCCCTTAAGCTTCATCACCGTGCTTTTTCTACCTTATCAATTCAAATGGATTTAGCATGCATTATCAGTATTTAGATCTTGATTTTTCTTTCTACTTCTTTCTCTTTGAAAGCATTCTATCTAGCTGAAAACCTCTTGTTAGAAGAGATTATATGATTGTTTTTTGGTTCTGTAATCTGTCTGAAGAAGTGGCTGCACACGTGAGGATTTAAAATGATGTCTCAACAGGAAACGGTTTCTCTGTCGCAAACCTGATTTTTCACGGAGCTGCTTTCTCCTTCTTTATAAAGAAAGAAATTTCAGACTCGATCACACTGCTGCCAGGACATTTCATTTTATTTAAATGCAACAACACAAACATCACTAATCTGGTTTCCCCAAATTCATTTGTGTCCTCCCTGTCAACAATGGTTTTATCAGCCTTCAAAATCTAATTGAAGTGGTGGTACAGCATGTAGGCATCCAATAATTATCAAATAAACAGACTGAAATTCAGATTCATTGGAACAAAAGCCATCAAAGTCACATAAACAGGAGAAAAGGTAATTAAAGAGCCTTCTCTCCGCAGCTTTCAACATTACAGCTTTATTTAAATGCATCTCCAGCAGGAGACCAGAGGTAGATTGATTGGTCAAATTTGTCGGCTGATGCTATCCTGAAACGTGTCCCATTAAAAGTGTGGTAACAAAATTTCAAAAGCACCAGCCTAGTGGCATTGTGAAAGCATGCTTTACTTTTCTCTACTGAAAACGTGTGTGGCAAAATGTGCACATGTGATAATTAATTATATATGACAAAAGCTGCTGACAGTTACCATTGAATCATCAGATCTTTAGAGACTTGAACAAATAGAATAGTCTGCTTTCTGACTCTAAAAATGTGACGTCAAAAGGTGGCTCAGCACAGCCTGCAAAGCTCCACTTGGGTTTTCAACTGTTTGCAGAAAAAAGCTGCCAGCTATCAGAGGCGGTAATGCATGAAGGTAAGCAGTTTAGCAGTAAGAGATTCAAAGTTTTGAAAGAGAGGTAACAAAGCCCTAGGAATCAGCCCTGGTCATGAATGTATATATAGTCCCCGGGGCTGGTTGGCATAGCAACAATTTCTGAGAACCCTGGTGCTGCTTAAGTAAACAGCTGAAGCACAGAGTGTGCCTCTGCTAAGCTGGGTCCATCTGTGGTATCAGTGTGCTGTGCGAGGATCACAACAGGAACATTTTCTCCAGAAAATCAATGATATTTTGGTATCTCTTCCTAATAGCTCTATTGTTCTCAGCACTTCCTGGCAGGCCTTTGGTTCTCTCTGTGTTCCTATTTGGCTGTTTTCTTGAGTAATTCCAACATAGGTTCACCTTACTTAGGTAGCTTTGGAATAAATGAAGCAGATCCAAACTGGACATCTTTCCCCTGCTCTTCGCCAAGAGTGTCCAAGGAAGGTGAACCAGTGACTCAGCAGCAGGTCATATGGTGAGTTAGCAGAAGCATAGTTGCTGAGCTTTGAGTTTCAAGTTTCAGTACATCTAGTAAGTGGAAAGAGTTTGGAATTTGACAGACTTTGCCATGGGTCTAGGCTCCATTACGAAACACAGTATAATGTTGCACACATTGCTGATTGATTGGTCATAGTATTGATTCTGGCTAGCACCTTTGTTATATGTAAAATGTGGATAGTAATAAATACCTCATGAGTAGTTCAGGATTGAATGACATATTTCAAATGCAAAAAACTGTACTCAAGATATGGTAGTGCTCATAGACCCTGTTTGGTTCATTCAGGCAGTATTGGACCTGAATGAGTCCTGTGTCTACCCTTTCCGGTCTCATTTGGGAATAAATGTGAACTTGTCTAAGTCAAGTGTAGTGAACTGATGAGACCAATGACTGACTTACAGTGGGTGTGTGACATACCTATGGCCAATGAAATAGAAAGGTGATCCTAACAGGTGGGTCATTAGTGGAGAGTAGATACATTTTCAGTAGAATGATAAGGAAAATTTCAAGATGACGAAGTCTGGAAAAAACAATCCCACATGATACAATGATTCATATGTACTTATAAGTAGGCACGCTAGATAAATATTTCAGTGTTATTAGTAAGTAATAATTGGAAGTTTCTGTTTGGGTTGGGTTTAATTTTCTGTGATGGTCTGTCTCCTAGAAGTAGACTATGTAAGATGCTGAACTTTTAAGTATTAAGCATTTTAGCATAGCACAGTGGTGCACATTTATAATCCCATCTCTTGGGAGGCAGAAGGATCATGGGTTTGAAGCCAGCTTGAGCTACATAGTGAGACTCTGTTTCAAAGAAAGAAAAAACAAAAACCAAGTCCAAGTATAAAATATTAAGTATCTTTAACCTATACATTATGATGCTTTAAAAATATGAGGTAGAATGATTCACTTGTGTCTTGTTTCCTTAGAGAAAGGACACAAGAAAAAGGCATCTGTATCTTGGAAAGTGACAAGTTCTTTCAGAAAGCTCTTATCAGACATGGGTGAGAAGCCATTAGGGCTGTAACTGACAGGTCCTGTCTTTCCTGGGGAACCTGTTCCAGACCACCCATTTCTGATGAGGGGAGAAAGTTTAATGAGAAAGAATCAGTTCTGAAGCCAATTGGAGTTTCTTTTATTCACATCAAAAGAACTTCGCTTCCTGAGAAACATGAAGTGAGAAACAAGAACTTCTGAATGTCTGGAAAGAGTTCTGAATGTTTTATATCTAGTCTTCCATGCCTTGATCCCTCTTATAAATCTTTCCCCCAAAAGTAGTTCTTCTAACTCCACATGATTTATTTTTATCTTATTTTTATCTTGCTTTTGCCCCTGACAGCTTTAAAGTTTTGTGTTTCCAAGAATTTGGAATGCTTTCATGAATCATACCTTCTTCTGATTATTATAAGTTAAGGTTTTTCTTACTCTGTACAACTCAGGACTTTACAAAGAAGGATTAGATAACAAATGATGAAGCCCAGCATTGGTCTATGAGCTACAAGTTTCTCTCCTTGGGACTTTCACTGAATTATCTGCCACTAATATGATGCATGACATTGTCTTGGCAGTTTATTATTTTGAGGCAATAGAACATAACACACTGGAAGGAGCTATCTTGATCTATTATATCAAGAATCCACAATTTATAGTTGTGTCTATTCCATAGTAAAAAGATACTCTCTGAGAGCTAGAAGGCGTTTTCATATCTATAGTGATAAGAATACATCAAAAATACCTTGGTGTCATTTAATTTGCATGGTATCTATGATTAGAGTATAAATTCCTTTGTTTACAACTTCATGTTTCATATAAACATATGAAATAAGTATGTTTGTTTGGCATATGCTATTATAGTTCATATCCATAATATTTCTTTGAGGTAAGTTATGTGAACTCTCAATTCACAGACAAAGAACCATGGTACAGAGGAAGTGAGATAACTTGACTGCAATCACAGAACAGGGAAGATTAAGGCAGAAGAATCATGAGGTTGAAGCTGCTTTGAGCTCTACAATGAGACCACATTTCAACCCTCTCACAAATGGGACTACAGATTAGAGGAATAGCAGAAGCTTCAATGTCAGGTCTTTTGATGAACTGTATTTATGTATTACTTTTTTAAAATATATATTTATTGTCCATAATGAGTTACATTATTTAGTGGGCAAACAATGCATTGTTATCCCGAACTCCCCAATTCCCCCCCTCCCCATGCCCGATCAGTTGGATATCCTCCTCCGTGGGCTGTTTGTATTAGTCCTTGTGGCAAGGGATCCTGTATATCCTAGTACTCAGCCCGGTCTTCCTGGCCCAAGTGTGTTGTTACTGATGGGTATCTGCTTCTCTGAGTGGCTGGGGTTTGGCACAGGGCTCTAGCTCTGTTCGTATATTTGTGTTATCATTTAAACCTAAATTCCTGCTCCCCCCCCCCACACACATGGGCTTCTGTTCTCAATGCTTGTTCTTCAGCTCATGGGGCTACTTTGGAAGGTGGTCTAGGATGGAAATGGTGGTGAGCCTTGGAAGGTTATCCCCAGGCCCTGGTTCTTGTGTTTCCCTCTTCTTTCTGTCTTTTGTGATATTAAGAACATCTGCTGCATGTTCCCATTGCTGCTGCTTCGAGCTGATCTGCTCCACTATGCTTTCTCTGCCATAATGGATGGAAACTTTCTGAAACTCTGATCAAAATGAATCTTTAGATGATATCTGTAAGTCCTATGCTTATAGAAACACAAAGAAACCTAAAACTGTAACGTAGTTTTGAGGAGCTTCTTCTGCCTTTCATTTAGCACCATGGTAAAGGTTGGTTGGCTCTCCATCATGTAACGATTAAGTCCATATCATGTCCATTTCCCTTATGCAGCTCCCACAGTCTACTACTGACTCACCCATAGTGCTCTAGGGTGGATATCACACAGCTAGGTCAGTTCCTCTGACTCTAACCTCAACTCAAGCCCCCCCCCAAATAATTCAAATTAGCCAACCCATGGAAAGCCTAGAAACTCATCCCACCCACCCTGACTGCAGTTCCAAGCTACATTCTACCTCTCCAGTGCTGACCCCTTCCCTGGTCCAGTGTCTTTATGGGGCTTCCTGGCAGCCTTCTGTGTTTTGGAGCTGTAAGTAATAAAGGGTTCTTTCATCTACAGGACTGTCATTGTGTTGTGTCTCGCCTTTCAAAGAATCTTTAAATCTTACACAACACCCCTTTGGAGTTTAAATTTGTCTCTAACCTTTTTAGTTGAACTATGATATAACTATAAAGGCTTCAGAGAAGGAGACAGGTGACTGGCCATCTGCAGTAGGCCTTGATCAGGTTTATTTGACCTCTCAGAACCTCAAATTCCTCACTTTGAATGTGAGGTGAGCAAAGCCACAGGCACTGGCTCCCATTCAGGGTTGGTACTTGGCCATCTCATTCTATAACTTGGTAGGATGACCTTGAAGAGGGATTTTCACCAGCACAGCAGTGTTTGTATTATGTAACTTTGAATCCTTTAGTATGGGTTATTCACATGTAAGTTAAAAATAACATGATAAAAGATATGAAAAACCCCCTGATAAACATGATGCTTTTAAAAATAATGCCACATAAAAGCAGCTAATAAGACAATGAGGACAATGCCTTCTCTAGGTTTTCCTTGGTAGCCCGTCATTGTCAAACCAGAAACTGGTTTGTTACAGTGTTTTGAAAGCCTTATTTTCAGAATGTGGCCTAGGAATTCTGAAACTATTAATGTTCCTTTGAGATTATGTGGCTCCCTCCCCCCTTTTCTTGGACGTTAATCTTCTGAGGCTGTTGAAGCTGCAGACCTTGTGCCATTGACCTGCCTTCCACTTTGTTTGCCTGTTTAGGAATCTTTGGGAAGAAGTGTCTGCAGCCCTGATGGAGAGCCAGAAAACAGAGTTCCAGCGAGTGGTAGCCTGCAGATGCCTGATTTGTCTGAAAGATAGATCAGGCAAGCTGGGCTTAATGATTTATGCCTTCATGCCCATACCAGATAAAACTAGACTACATCCTGAAGCATGCATAGGCAGAGAAGCTATTACTGCACTTTGCTTGTCAGTGATAAACTCTACCAAAAAAGGAAAGGAAAAGAGGCATGTGTTATTAAGTAGCTTGTATTTGAAATGGCTCCCAAATTTTAGCAACTGAGGGATGATGATACCAATAGAAGAGGTAGTATTGAAACGTGAGTGGGTTCCCTCGCCTTCCTGCCAAGCTTTCTCTTCATTCGTGGTCCAGGTCATGGTTTCTTCACAGTATTGGTACATTACATTCTGAATGGTTGGGAATCAGCATTTGAACCTTTCATTGCTCTTTTCCTAAAATCAAATGATTGTGTCTTAATTATTCTTATGAGACCCTCCTTGGATAGTAAAGAATTTTAGTTATAACTTCTAACTATTCAGGAGTTTCTGGAAGGTTTTCCTAGCTTGAGAATTATGAAATGAATTTTCTCATTGTAGATTTTATAAAATATGTTCTCCTCCAGGTTTGTATGGATTCTACCTATTAGATAAAGCTTGACCTAGATGAAAACCATTATCTTCAATGAAGCTTTCTCAAGAGGAGTAGTCCACGAATCTCTCCCCAGGTTCCTCCAAATCTGTTAGCATTTTTTTCCATTGAGGAGAAACATTGTATGAACAAGTCATGTGTTACCACTGTTTTCCTCCTCCCTGCCCCGATTCCTCAGTGGGATTGGTGGTACACTCCATGGTATTGAGGACTATGTATTTTGTGATCAGCCTTTAGTCATTGCTGGGGGTAGGAAGAATGCCTCTGGATATTCCCCCACCATGGCTCTTACAATCTCTTTGGACACTTCTTCCCCCAAATACTCTGAACCATAGTGGGTGAGTTTTAAGTCTTCCTTAGTGTTGAGCTCTTAGCAGCTTCTAGATTTCTGCTTTGGAACATTTTGAGAATCCTCAGTGTCTGTCTTCATTCCCCTAGCTCAGTTTGTCAGGCTTGCTATGGAAGCAACACTCTTGCTCATCTCTCCTCTTCCTCTGTGGTTTTACCTAGGGCTTACCTAATGTGTTGGGGGTGGTAATTCTCT
Source organism: Zapus hudsonius (assembly GCA_004024765.1). Taxonomy (NCBI): domain Eukaryota; kingdom Metazoa; phylum Chordata; class Mammalia; order Rodentia; family Dipodidae; genus Zapus; species Zapus hudsonius. The sequence goes on along the minus strand of PVHP010003961.1, from coordinate 7,259 downwards.
TCTCAGGGAGTCAGCTATTATTTCTGGTCTTGTTAGAATTAGGTTTTCCATGGTTCTCTCTGCCTTCTGAAAGATAAAAAACAGATTCTTCAACAGTGAGATCAGCATAGGTTAAATAGGATAAGCATTGTTAATTTGGCAAGATTATAATGGATGTAGCCTCTTTTTAGGCCCATGATTAGTGGATGCTTTCCTTTGGAGTCTAGATTCTTGGTCTCCATAGGGAGTTTGTCTTGGATTCCAGTTCCAGCTAAGGGTTCCTTGCCACTGAGCAGTTAGGTCTCTTTAGCCAGAGAGCCCTTGATTACCCAACTAGGCTGAGTGCTGCTATTACGCAGGTATGTACATCTTGTTATGTTGGTTGCTGTTGTATAGCAGAGTATTCTGCTTTCTCCTAACATTGTTGGCTTATTTTCCCTGGCAACTCATGTCGCCCTCTCCAGGACTATATAGACCAACCATCTGAGAATTTAGCTTCCTTCCAGATTCTAGTTGGGTCTCTTGATGTTGTGAGTTGGCAGCCTGTGGAGTCTTCAGCAATAGGGTCTTATCTTTTACCTTGGGCAGATAATCAAGTGCTTTGACAGAAGACTCTTTTGTTTCAGGGACCTCGTAGATCTATTCGATCTACAGCTCAATGTGGGTAGTAACTGGTTTCTGATACTGGGGATTACAATCCAGCCCTAGTTATATTAGGGTTAATCTTCATCCCACCCTATTCAGGGTCCTTCTTACCAGATGATACCTCTGCATTCCTTTGGGGGGATTATATCTTTTAGCATACTGTCCAAGAGTTAGGATTCTATGGTACTAATTAATTTTGGGTTTAGTTTTGTGTATATCACCACACCCTCCCATCCCCCCAAAAAAGCTTTCCTTTTCTATTATTTGTCTTTTGAGTTGCATGTGAGGTTTGCTTGCAATTCAAGCTGATCCTGATTAGGAACTGCAGATAAGGGAGACTATCCAGCATTTGTCTTTTTATTCTTGTGTGAGTTCACTGAGTATGATCTGTTCCAGGTCAGTCCATTTTCCTGCAAATTTCATTATGTCATTTTTCCTTGTTGCAGAGTAGAATTCCATTATATATATATATATATATATATATATATATATATATATATATATATATATATACCACAGCTTTGATATCCATTCATCCAGTGATGGGCATCTGGGTGAGTTTCAGTTCTTAGCTGCTGTGAATTGAGTAGCTACAAACATGTTTGATCAAATATCTCTGTATTGACGATAAAAGCATTTAGGTTAGATGCCCAGTAGAAGAATAGCTGAATCAGTTGGTAGCTCTATTTTCATTTTTTTAGGAGCCTCCACACTGATTTCCAAAGTGGTTGTACAAGTTTGCAATCCCACCAGCAGTGAATGAGGGTTCCCATTCCCTGCATCTTTGCCAACATCTATTGCTATTAGATATTTAATGATTGCCATCTTTCTGGAATAAGGTAGAATCTCACAGTTGTTTTGATTTGCATTTCCCTGATAATTAAGGATGTTGGACATTTTCTTAAGTGAGTATTAGCCATTTGCATTTCCTCCTTTATGAATTCCCTATTAAGTACACTGCTCCATGTTTTGAGTGGATTGTTTGATTTTTTGTTACTTAATTTTTTGAGTTCTTTGTAGATTCTAAATATTAGGCCTCTGCCCCTGGTGTAGGTGGCAAATAAATAAATGTATTTATAAATAAATATTCCTAGCCTGTTGGCTTTGTGTATGGTTTGTTTATCTGTTGTTGCAGTCAGCTTTCTAGTTGCTGCGCAGAAAGAACCCAAACAAAAGCGGCTTGTGGAGGAATGGGTTTATTTGGCTTATGGACTCGAGGGGAGACTCCATCCTGGCAGGGAAAACGATGGCATGAGCAGAGGGCTGGACATCACCTCTGCCACAGCACTGCAAACAGCAGCAGGAAGGTGTGCCAAATACTGGCAAGGGGAAGCTGGCTTATAACACCCATAAGCCCGCACCCAACAACACAGCTTCATCGAGGTTGTAAAACCCAAATTGCCATCAGTTGAGGATCGATCTATCAGAACACATTTATTTGTTTGTGGGGGACACCTGGATCAAACCATGACATCTGTATAAAAGCTTTTTAGCTTGATGTGATCCCACTGGTTGAGTGATTGTTGAATTTCCTGGGGTACTGGGGTGACGTTCTGGAAGTATTTCCTCATTCTTATATCATAGAGAGTGTCCCCTATTTTTTCTTCCATATTTTGAAGGGTTTCAGGTCTTATATTGAGGTCTTTAATCCATTTGGAGTTGACTTTTTTGTATGGCAAGAGGAGTGGGTATAGTGTCATTTTCTACATGTGTTAATCCAATTTTTGCAGCACCATTTGTTGAAGACGCTTTTTTGCCAATGTACAGTATTGATACCTTTGTCAAAGATCAGGTAACTATAGTTACTTGAACTAAGGGCTGGGTCTTCAATTCTGTTCTATTGGTCTATCTGTCTGTTTTTATGCCAGTGCCAGGCTGTCTTTGTTACTATGGTTTTACAGTATTTAGATTGGGTAGGGTGATACTTCTCTGGGTGTTTCTTTTGCTGAGGATAGTTTTGGATATTTAAGGTTTTCTGACATTCCAAATGAAATTTGAGATTATTCTTTCATTTCTGCAAAGAATGATGCTGGGCTTTTTATTGGTATTGCTTTGAGTCTGTATATTGCTTTTGGTAGAATTGCCTATATTAATTCTAACCCTCCAGGAGCATCAAAGACCTTTCCATCTAACCTCATCCTCCTCAATTTCCTTCTTCATTATTTATATGTCTTCATTAAGTAGGTCTTTCACATCTTTGGTTAGTGTTATTCCAAGGTATGATTTTTGTGTGTGTGGCTATTGAAAACAGGACAGTTTCACTGATTTATTTTCTGTGTGCTTGTAATTTGCACATAAGAAAGCTACTGACTTTTGTGTGTTAATTTTGTAAACCACTTTTCTGAAGGAATTTATCACCTTTGGAAGTTTAATTGTAGAGTCTTTCAAGTCCATTATATATAAGATAATGTCATCTGCAAGCAGGGATATTATGACTTCTTTCTTTTTGATTTGTATCCATTTTATATCTTTCTCCTGTCTTATTGCTTGGGCCAGAACTTCAAGCACTGTGTTGAAGAACAGTGGTGAGAGTGGACACCCCTGTCTTATTCCTGATCTTAATGGGAACTCCTTGAATCAACACTGAGTATGATTTGGGCTGTAGGTATTTTGTATATAGCCTTATAAATCCTCACTCCCAGTCTCTCCAGAGTTTGGATTATAAAATGATGTTGAATCTTGTTGAGGCTTTCTAGGCATCGATTGCAATGATCATGTGTTTTTTGTTTTTATTTATGTGAATTATGTTAATTGATTTTCATATGCTGAACCATCCCTGCATTCTTGGGATGAAGCCTATTTGATCAAGGTGAATAATGCTTTTGATGTGTTGTTGAATTTGGTTTGCAAGGATTTTGTTCAGGATTTTTGCATCTGAGTTCATCAGGGTATATAGGTCTATAGTTTTCTTTTCTTGTTTCTCTGTCTGGTTTTGGTATTAAGGTGATGCTATCTTCATAGAAAGATCTGGTGAGCATTTCCTGTTTTTCAATTGTCTGGAAAGTCTTGAGAAAGAGTGGTTTCAGTTCTGTGATGAAGTTTTGGTAGGATGAGGCTGAAAAATCCATCAGGTCCTGGACTTTGATTACATTTTCAATCTCAGTGGATGTAATAGGTTTGTTTAGGAGATTGATCTGCTCTGGGTTTTGTTTTAGTAGGTGGTATGTGTCCAGGAATTCATTCATTTCTTCCAGGTTACCCAATTTTGTGGAGCAGAGGTTTTGGAAATAATAATGTTCTGATAATTCTTTCAATTTCTCTTGTGACCTCTCCCTTTTCATTACTAATTTTGTTAATTTGAGACTACCCCATTTATTTTTATTTATTTATTATTATTAATAATTATTATTATTATTTGTTTTTTCAAGGAGTGGTCTCACTTTAGCCCAGGATGACCTGGAATTCACTATGTAGTCTCAGGGTGGCCTTAAATTCACAGTGATCCACCTATCTCTGCCTCCTGAGTGCTGGAATTAAAGGCCTGTGCCACCACACTGGGCTCCCCCACACTTTTTTTTTTATCAAATTGGCCAGAGGTTTATCAATCTTGTTTACTTTTTCAAAGAACCAGCTCTTTGTTATATTAATTTTCTAAATTGTTTTCTTAGTTTCCAATTCATTAATTTCAGCTCTGATCTTAATTATTTCTTTCCATCCAGAACTCTTAGGGTTGGCTTGTTCTTGCTTGTCCAATGTCTTTAGGTGCCTGTTTAAGTTGTTTATTTGAGCTCTGTCTGTCTTTGTTATGAAGGCATTTAGTACTATGAATGTTCTCCTTAGGACTGCTTTCATTATGTCCCATAGATTTTGGTATGTTGTGTTTCCATTATCATTCAGTTGTAAAATATTTTCAATTTCCTTTCTGATTTCTTCTACAGCCTAGTCATTATGTAGTAGCATGTTGTTCAGTCTCCAGGAGCTGGTGTAGTTTCTGCTGTTTTTCTTGTTGATAATTTCTAACTTTAGCACATGTGGTCCAATATGATACAGGAGGTTACGTCAATTTTCTTGAAATTATGGAGTCATGTTTTATAGCGTAATATATGATCTATTTTGGAGAAGGTTCGATGGCCTGCTGAGAAGAATGTGTATTCTGTAGAATTGGAGTGGAATGTTCTGTAGATGTCTGCTAAGTCTAATTGATCTATGGTGTTGTTAAGATCTATTACTTCCCTGTTGATTTTCTGCTTGAGTGATCTGTCTATTGGTGATAGTGGAGTATTGAAATCCCCAACTATGATGGTGGCAGGATTTATTTCTGTTCTGTTGTCTAAAAGGTATTTATGAACTGTGTTGCACCAGTGTTTGGTGTGTATAGATTTATGATTGTGATGTCATCCTGTTGGATCAGTCCCTTGATGAGTAAGAAGTGGCATTCTTTGTCCTTTTTCAATACTATTGGTTTGATGTCTATTTTGTCAAATATCAATATCGCCACATCCACCTGCTTCTTATTTCCATTTGCTTGAAAAAACCATTTTCTGTTCTTTCACCCTGAGGTGTCTTTCCATAGTAGTGGGGTTGGTTTCTTGGAGACAACAGATGGAAGGGTTCATTTAAAAACAAAAGGCATTCTGTTAACTTGTGTCTCTTGATGGGTGAGTGAAGACCATTTATATTATATGTTATAACTGTGAAGTTAGATTTAATCCCTGCCATTTTGGAGGCTTTATGGATTTTGGTGCTTTCTTGGGCTGTGAACGATTTCATGCCCACTCTGGTTTTGGTTAATGTGATCTTCTTGTAGGCTTTTGAGGTTGGCTGTTTGACTCTTCTGTGTGGAGTATTCCCTGAAGTATTCTCTGTAGGATTGGATTTGGGTTCATATAATCATAGAGCTGACTTTCATCATGAAAGGTTTTCCTTTCACCTGCTATTATGAGGGATGCTGTAACTAGTACATTAGTTTGTGTTGGAAGCCATAGTTTCTTAGACTTTGAAGTGCTCCATTCAAAGCCCTTCTGGCTTTAGGGTTTCCATTGTAAAGTCTGAAGTAATTCTGACGAGATTGCCTTTATATGTCATGAGTTGTTTCTCTTTTGATGCTTTTAGCACTCTTTCTTTACTTTCATTGTTTAAAGTTTTGAATATGATGTGCCTTGGAGAATTTCTTCTTTGGTCCAGTCTGTTTGATATTCTGTAAGCTTCTTATACCTGAATGGGTCTCTCTTTTGAGAAATTAGAGAAGTTTTCTTCAATCATTTTGTTTAATATTTTCTCCCTCCCTTTGTCCTGAATTTCTTCTCCTTCTGAATGCCCATGATCCTGATGTTTGGACTTTTTAGGGATTCCCATAATCCCCTCATACTCTGCTCACATGATTTTTTTGAACATACCAAAATTTTTGGGCTCTAGAGCAATTTCATGTCTTTTCTTCCAGATCTGCAGTTCTGTTCTCTACCTGATCTACTCTGGCAGTGAGAAATTCCTGGGAGACTTTTACAAGCTGTGTTTGATATTTGTTTTCTGTTGTATCTTCCCACATTGCATTCATCCCCTTGTTGAGTTTCAATTTCAGGTCTTGATGTGTTTTTCTTGATGCTTCTAGGAATTCATTCTTGCATTTAATCAAGGCTTCATTAAGCTTAATCAGCTTGTTATTGAGATCCTCTATTTGTTGGTTCATTTTCAGTTCATTTATCTCTCTTTTGAGGTCTCTCTGTTTTTCTTCACATAGGTTAATCTTAGTGACAAAAGCAAAGTGCTGTAAGAGATGCTTCTGCTCAATTTCATTTATGTAATTATTGGTTTTTGAAGGTTTGCTTCCAGTTCATCCATTTGCTTGGTCAAGGTCTCATTATGTTTTTAAAATAAGCTTATTTTGCTTTCCTTTTTGGATTCAATTTCTTTTGTCTCCTCTATGTTTTCATTAGAGACTTCTGTTATGGGACTATGCAATCTTGGTGGAAATTTCTGTTTATTGACTTTTGTTGTTCTTTTTGTGTTGAGGTCTTCTGACCATCTTGGGGTAGAAGACTTATTAAGAAGGAAGCAAGAATTTACTCTTGTAGTGTCTTCCAGGAGTGTTCTGGTTCAGGTTTAAACAGGTTTAGAATGGGGTGGTGTTTTATTTACTGATGCACTTGTTATGGAAGTTGCTGCTGTGCCAACAGCTTTGGGCTAAAGCCTAGTATGGAAGCTCAGTTGGGGGTGCAGGATCTACTCTGAGAAGGCCCTACTCCAGTTGTGGAGGCTTTTATTTTGTGTGAATGCAGTTGAGAATAAGAGGATGCAGCAGAGGGCAGAGCTATCAACTAATCTGCACAAGTCAGAGCTGGCTACATGGGGTGTCAGGGACCTATAGAGCCAGTGCTGGCCAGGGTTTCACAGGGCAGCATGGAATGGGGTGTTGTTGCAACATGGGCAGGGTGGTGCTGGCCTTGGGGAGCCTGCCTGGGCACACACAGAACTGCGAATAAGTGGTGATCAGCCCTGAGGGGTTTATGCAGGATGGAAGTGCCAGTGGTGATGAAACCTGAGCAGCCTCTGGGGTAGTGTGAATAGGAAGGCAGGGTCTGGTGAGCCCTGCAGGGTTCTTCGGTTACCTGAATTTATATATATATATCTATACCATCTATATCTATATCTATATCATCTATATCTATATCTAATCTAATCTATATATATATATATAT